>VZRH01002606.1:822364-886655 GCA_013397555.1 Urocynchramus pylzowi
CGGGCCGGGGCCGCGCTGCCGCCGGCCTGCCCGGGGCCGCGGGGGGGATGTTCCCTCCGGGAAGGAGCCGCGGCGCGGGGCGCTGCCGCTGGGGCTGTCAGACCGCGGCCATTTTTCCTGGGGAAAAACCCATTTCCATGGGAAAATGCCAGGAAGTGCCGGGCCCGGTCAGCGCCGCGGGCTGGTCCTGCCAGTTCCAGCGGAGCAGCCGTTTCCCCACCGGCCGCCGCCTCAGGGCTCTGGCCACCAGTTTTCGTTTAAAAATCAACCAAAACTCCAAGCAACTTAAACATTAATGCCCTTGAGGTTTCTGCCCTGCCCGAGTGTTTGTAGTTCATGGGTATGAAAAGGCACAAGAGACGTGCCATGGTTCCTTTGGGCCAAGCCAAGTGCCCATGTGCTCATGGAAGGAGTAGAAAATTGGAGGAATTAAAACCTGCGAGCTTTTTCTGCGCTTGAGAAAGGTGCTTGGGTGAGGTAATGACTGTGCAAAGCAGTGTTTCATATATTAGGTTTGCAAAACCGTATGTTGCCCTTGGGAAGCAAGATGTAACCTGTGGATTAGCAAGTTTGTGACTCCAATAAAAACACGGATGAAGACCCAGAGGAAAAAATTTGTAATTTAATTTTTCTCGGAGAATATTCTTGTGACAAGCGGACATGGTGGAATTTAATCTTTACAGAAAACGTAAAGTGAACCTGTTTCAAAGTTCACTGAGATCTTGAGTTTTTTGGCCCCACTCAAACATCACTAGAAAAGCAATGCTAAATAACAAATGTATGGAGCTGAGGAAAAAAAAGATTTTAAAATTATACTAACAGACTACAGTGCAAATAACCAGACACAAGGCCTAATCATTATGTGTGCCATAGAGTAAAACTATAATTTGTGTACTTTTCAGACACTAATAATAATAATAATTCACTTCTATTGCAGATGATCTTCAATGCTGATGAAGCCCACAACATAGTTAAAGAGGTAGGTTTTAGCTAACAGCTGTGTCTTGAAGAAATTCTTTGCTATAACTTGCACAGTAGTGAAAGCAGTTATTTTCATTGACCACCCCAGATAAATATGAAATTATATAGAATTAGTATTTATATAAAGATGGAATTTAACTTGGAGCTGCTTTAAGCTTCATCTAATTGCTGTCTTCAGCTACCTAAAGAGGAGAAGGTAGATGAGAGGGGAGCCAGATTTGCATTACAGTGGGAAGAGTCAGGGTGACGGTCACAAGCTGCAAGGGAAATTCACTTCAATTTGTTTTTTCCCCTTTATCCAGCTAGAAAGAAGCTAATCACTGGATAGACTGCAGGGAGAGCTTGCAGAGTCTCCATCCTTAGAGATTTTTAAAACTTGACTGGACAAGGCCTTGAACAATGTTATCAGACTTGGAAGTTAGCCTTGGCATGTGTGGGAGGTTGCACTCCATGAGCTCCTTGTTCTAGCTTTTAAAATACATTTTTTGCAGAGAAAGAATAGGATGAAAGTGAGTAGTCTGATAGTCTAAATTAAATACCTAGTAACTAGAAAGTGATTAATGAGAAGCCTGTGGCTCACAGATGCTCTCAGGTTTTGCAGGGAAATAGTGTTTTGAGACAGGGGTTTCTAGGGGGACTCTGCAGGTCCTTTCCCACCTGCACTTTTTGAAGCTGCTCCAGTACACAACAGCAAGCTCTTGGATGTTAGATAAACAACAGTTCAGCCCTTTATGTAACTGTCCCTGCCTTGTAAAGCCAAATACGATGTGACACAGTCTCCAGACACTGGGAGTAAAGCCAAGTGTTTCTGCCTCTGCTTCAAAGCTTAACCAGGGCTAAGGAGCTCCAGCACTGGGTACATCTCTGAAAGGACCAAAATTCCTGAGGGTCTTGTCCCTCTTCTGTCTTCTATTGGGGTTTTTTTGACTGTTTGTTTCCACTGACTCCTTTGGCCAGCTTTGTGCAGTGTGGTCAGAATGAACTGGGCTTTTCAAAATCTGGGACACAGGTCTCTTACACAGCCTGTTTGCTGGGGATTAGTGCATGGGATACACCTTACTGAATCACAGGAGAACACAGTTTTACTTCCCTTACCTTTTTCAGGTGTGTGTTTCCTAAGTGAATTCCTCAGCTTTAGGAAGTATCCATCAGCACACAGTTCTGAATTTCTCAGGAGCAGAGAGTGCACTTTTTTGAGTTATAGTTTAAAAGAAGGATTTTTGTTCAATCATTTTAAGTTTAAGCAAGTGTTGGCCAATCTGTAGCTGTGGGAGAGCGTTCAATTTTCCAACAGTTCAGATGTTCTTATGCTGCAAGATACGACCCTTGGGTATCTTCCCCATCTTTTAAGCAGGGATGTGCATTTCACTGCTGTCACTCTTATCTCTGAAGGTTTTGGAATTTTGCTTATATGCTCTGAAAGGTTACCCAGCCCAAGCTGGTATTATTGATTTGAGTGGTGCCATCCCCATTACAGCAGTTTCTGAAAGCCACACTGGAACTGGCAGTCATTAGGAGCAGTGGGATGTGTTAGGATCTTCACTGGCAAATAGATCCATTCACTTGGTACCCAAAGCATATGGCTAAGGCCTTTCCTGCAAGAAATGTTTAGTCATTTTTATACCTATAATATTGTGATAAATATGTACTAAAAATAAATTTCCAAGAAGGGTCATTTTGCTTCCCATTCAGCAGCTGATACCTAATGAGCTCAAGTGATTCAAAGTAACCAAACTGCCAGAAAAATATCCCTCAGATTATGCAAAACATTTTATAATTCTACTTTTTGAAGTGTGTTTACTGTAACTATTTTTCCCTCTGTTCTAGTGCATAGAAAATGTTTTAGGCAAGGCAGATTATAATCACAACAAAGTCAACCAATGGACTGCTGCTATAGTAGAACAGTCTCTGACCCATCTGGTGAAACTTGGGAAAACCTATAAGTACATTGGTAAGTACAAGCAGCTGTACTTGTAGCACAGACAGTCACAATAAATAATTCCTGAAAGGCTCAGGGGAATGCTGTAAACAAAACAGAGCAGGCACCTGAACTCTTCTGTTACAGAGATTTTGTGAAATACCTGTGGTAAAGCTGTTGCAGTTTTACCTGGGCTGAGCATGCTGGCAACACTTAACACAGATTACATGTTACCTGGTCTTCCCTGATTGTTGAGCAGCCCCAAGACAATTATATCCACCTTTTAGTACCAGTTCAGGAAAAAATTGATATATTTAATAAAATTTTCAATCAGATTAAGCCTCCTCTATATAGAAACATCTGGAAGACTTTAGTCCTGTATGCAAAGTCATATCCCATTATATTTATTTGTATACATGTGGAAGGAAAAAGGTAAATAAGAAAGTTTAACCCATTTTGGTCCTTTTGTGGAGTGTTGATGTATTAGCAAGTGTTTGCACTCTGTCCTGTTTTGAAAGTCTTGGACTCAGGTTTTAGGACCATTGCAGTTCAGTCTAGAAAAGCTGCTCATTACTGGAGTGTGGTTTCAGAGAGGGGTCAACAAGTATTTTTGGGAAACAGCTCTCATCAAGTGTGACTTCTGCTGTACCTTTGAGGACAGCACCTGCAATCCCATTCTGAGGGGCACAAGCCATATCTAAGTAGTTTAAAAGACAAAAACCATAATCCTATTAGCCAGTGTTTTGTTGAAGCTGTTGTCTTCATGTGAGTAAAAAATAATCATAAAATGAGTAACAAGTTCTTGAGGAAAATACTGTGGCCAAAGGGGTTGTCAAAAAAGGTTTTGTCTTAGCTGAGTGCCATGTGCCAGCCCTTTGGAAATGTAATACAGGCTCGATTTTGTAAATGCTGAGTGATTTACCTCTTCTGCTTTAATTCCCTGGTTTTATGGCTGTATCTTGCAGTTACCTGTGCAGTGATGCAGAGGAGTGGAGCTGGTCTTCACACAGCAAGCTCATGCTTCTGGGATACCACAACTGATGGTAAGTATCCCCATCCAAGCAGAAAATTTGTAACAAGAGAAATGTTACTTCTTGCTCAGTTGGGTAGTCGTTGGGTTGAACATCTTTGGGAATGGCTGTGGAAGCAGTAATTTTGAGAATGAGGTACTTGTTTACAATCCCAGCAAAAGTGTTATCAGGCAGTGCAGGTATTAAGAGCAGGTGCTTTGTAAATGATGACAAACAGGAATAGAAAAGCCTTTCATTCTGAAATAAGTCAAAACATTTAATTTTCTCAGCTGAAGAGGCAGAAAACATTGCTCACAGTAAATACACGTGGGTATCCCTAAACATATCTGCCTGCTGTGAGGGGACAGCTACTTTGGAGGAGAAAGGAACTTAGTGAAAACTAGAAATAGTTTGACTTACAGTATGTGTTTTCAGCTGTGTAACTGTCAAACTGTCAGCCAGGCTTTGGATGCATTGTATTGCTTCAAAATTAGTTCTGAATAGATTTTTTTACGGGTTGAGAATCTCACAGGGAAACAATATTAAAATAATTTGTTGTCTGTCACAGATTCAGAAAGGTCTTTTTAGAAGACTCTGCAAAGGTTTGAGTTTAAAAAACAGAGAGAGCCTCAAAAAGTCAACCAAGCTTAAAAATAAACCATAATATAAAGTTAAAACAGTTTAATCTTCATATTTCTTTTGCTTGTAAGGCATTGATACAACAGAAGAAGAAGAACAGCAGAAAGTAAATACACTGGAATATATATGATCCAGTCCCTTTTCTGATTTCTTGTCTGATTGTCATGCCAGTTTCAGTATGGGAATTTCAAGAATTTTTGCAAATCCATCTCTTAAAGAAAAATACTGGAATGGTGTTTTCCTGTAAACTTTCTTAAGCTTATAAGTCTCACAGTAGGTAGCAAACAATGTTTAAGTTAATAAAAATGTTTTGAGGATTTTAGTATTTTTATAGTCAAGCTGACACGCTACTATTTCCCTTAAATTACCACTTAAATATTCATATTAATCTGGCATAATTTACACTTCAATAAAGTGACTGTAATAAAGACAATGGAATTCTATTTTAATTTTGTAATAATCTCTTCCAGGAACCTGCACAGTGAGATGGGAGAACAGAACCATGAACTGCATTGTCAATGTATTTGCTGTTGCTATTATCCTGTAGCTGACTGGAAGAGAAATAGAAGCAACACCAAAGCCTTTAAAAAATAAATCATCCTAACCCATGGCTAAATATTTCAAACTATTATTTGTTTCTGTATGAGCAGCATACAGAAGTTCTCTACAGAGAGCATACAGTCTAAGCCAGTTCTCATAGATTAGTTATCTGAAAGCTAACAAAGAAATTTAATATATATATATATATATCTATCTATCTGAAGAGAAAAGTTTAGTAATTTAAATATTTAGAAGTATGTTAATGAGAAGTTGCCACAAAGATCAGTAGAATTTATGTCAAAGCTAATATCAAAGATATTTTATTCTAGAGGAACAAAACACATCAAAGGAAATGTCAAAGGGCAAGCAAGACCTCTCTGGATTATGGTGCCTTTGGGAACAAATTATGAACACAATTCAGAGTGGATATACTGTAAACAATACTGGTTCTCCATCCTGGTTAAACGAAGCAAACTCTCCCTTGGAATGCAGGTGCTTGTGAAATTACATGAGCATCACTTTTTGGTCAAGCATGAGCATTTACATGGACACTAAATCCAGGTAAGCTTTCCCTCTAGAGGCAGAGCAGGACTTTGCTGGGACAGAGGTGAAATATACCCAGTCCTAGCAGAATTCTAATTTGTCTTCAAATGAAGAGCATAATATTTGTTAGCAATTCAGGGAAACATGCTGGGGATCTGACACCAGCCTTTAATTCATCATTTATGAATCTGAAAACATTCTGAAGATACTTAAATTTGATTTTATTCCATGATTGCAGAATTTGTGACAAGCACTTTATTGATTCCTCATGCAGTTTCCAGGAGCCAGGGCTATATTACTGCCCCCATACTCCAGGTAGGATTAAAGGGATCAGTGGGAAGGCACACACATTTCTAGAGGCTCTTGTTAGCTTTGAAAGCATTTATCAAAGTAACATATCAGTTCTTTATAAGAATTCTGCGTTCTCTAAGTCTAGAATTGGATCCTAGTCCTGTGAAATAAAACAGTTAACTTTTCAGCTCTAAGAATTCCCCTCCTTTAAAGATTTATGCAAGTTCTTAACTTTTGCTCATCTGATGAGTCTTAACTTGAAATATTCCTCGTGGAAGAAAAGCATTTGCACACCTGCAAGTATTTGCTGGATTGGGGCCTACATTTTTGTTGATAAATGCACAAATTATATGATAAAGAGATGTATCAATACCAAAAATGCCTAAATGATCACTGCCACTAAGTGGCAGCTGCATTAAGTTGTTTTCTCAGATGCTGCTTAAGGATAGAGTTTTTTGTTTATACTGTATGTCTTTGAAAGAGACTGGTAACAGCCTAGCAGTACTGTAGGGCTGTTTTGAATTTTAAGAAATGAATATTAAAGCACTATTATGCAGTTTTCTTTGGTTTGGGTTATATTTCAGATAACTGACTAATAGGATATGAAACAAGAGTCCTGTGCAAAGAGCAAGCTAAAGAATATTTTACTGCTTAAATTGTGTATATGTGTAGCTGGTGTGACACTACAGAAGGAGCCCTGTGTATGTGTAGTTCACAGTAATGTTCAAAGTATCTTGCTTTGCAGACAAATAAAATTCTGCTTTTACCGAAGTGCAAGTAAAATTAATACTGTAATACTGCATTTGCCAAAGGCAAGTGTTGTGTGAAGATGTGTGTGTATGTTGTACTGATCTTCAAATGTAGATTAATAATTAAGCATTATTTGGGTTAGGATAGAAATTTCTGAATTAGGTTCCAGTATCCAAGAGACAAATTGTGGAACTGACAAAAATACATTAGCATGGGATTGTGCAATGTGAAAAAAATGTGAGGCAGCAACTAGAAAAAGGTGTGGTATGATCAGAGTGGTTAAAGAAGTACTTATGGGTGAGTAAAAACAGTGGTGGCTGTTGTGCCCCTGTCATGGGTATTGAGGTGCATTGATCAGAAGAAATATTCCACATAGCTACTTGTAATCGCATTTGGTATTTTTGCTTTACTTGAAAATCAGGTGCACTGAGTAAGACTATCAGTTTAATGAGGCTTTGTGAAGGTCCTCCTGCAGAAGAACCTTAGGAAATACTGCTTAATTATATGACTGTTTAATTTTTCTTTCTACAAAAAAAAAAAAATAAAGTTTTGCCCCAGTTGTATTTTTGCTTTGTGTTCTTGATCAATATAAAAAGTAACTGAGAAAAATATTCCTCTTACTTCCCTTCACTTCTCTACCACAGTGAGAACTTGGGAACTGCATTGAAGATGCATTTTAGAGACAAGATCTTGTAGAAATCCTGTTCCAGGCTTGGCCTAATTTCTTACACCTCTATTTCTCACACCTTTCCCCTATTGCAAATCTTGATGGTACAAGGTAAAGCTTTTTTACTACAGAAAGATATTATGAAACTCTGGGGAAAGTATTTTCATTCTGCATCATGTCCCAGTAAACTTGTTTTCCATCTTTTTTTCCCCATCCTCTGTGGGTACACAGAGCTACTTTTAACTCTCCTAACAAATGCTGAACATTATTATCTGCTTTTCCAAGTAGTTCATTTCAAGGATAAATCTATGAATTGCAGACTCTGAAAGCCCACAACGTTTCACTGGTATTTTCTATCAATACCTATTTCCTTTGTTGTGGCAGTCAGGGGTTTGAGTTCTGGTTAACAACGGGGATCTTATTAAGGGGACAGAAGGGTTTGTGCTGAGGTAGAGCCCGTGTAGAGGGGGCTGTGTGTTCCCATGTGTGATTTCATGATGAGAGACACCTGCTGTTCTTCCCACGCCGGTTTTGTTAATGTAAACAGAGAAGTGTGAAAGTGGAAGTACAGGAGCAGATTTGTTCCTCATTGCCTGCTGGGTGTCTGCCAGTCACTCGTTACCTTTCTGACGGCTGTGATGCCATTACACTCGATCTGTGCCACCAGTACAAAGTCTGGTGTGTTCAGCTCAGATTCATGCACTCTAAAGCACTCGCAGAAGCCACTGAAATCCCAGCTTGCAGCTAAGCCATGTGGAGCTGGACATGAATGTCAGCACACTGATATTTTAAATACACCATAAAAGAAACTGTTAGCTCCTGGTAGCCTGCATGCATCAATACAGTGTCTGCCATATAGAGACAGACAGGACTTGTTCTAATACAGAGAGCAGTTCCTGTAATGAGCAATCCTTACCTGATTATTGGGATGTGCCTTGCTGCCTCCTCTGCGGTCTGACCAGCTCATTTTGTTCCCATTTAATGTGGAGAGGGATTTTTCAGCCCAGTCATGGTGCTGATAAAAGCACAGAGCCAGTCTACACCCCCATCAGAATATCCTGAGTCAGGAAGTTCTGTCTGTGTGCTGCAGGACCTTTCCAGCTCAAAGCCAGCACCTGTTTGTCTCTCAGGGAGTATCAGCTCAGAGGTGATATCCTGTAAATGTAGCAATAAGCCCAGTTGTACTGTGGCTCCAAAGCCATGCAGTCACATTTATAATGTGCTGCCTGTCAGCTGCTCTGCCTGCTGGGTCTCTGCCAGGTAAGGTGTCTGTGGACATTGGTTGTGTATGAAATGGTTTCTCTGTCCCCCCTCCTTGAAGAAAGGAGGGGGGACAGAGAAACACCACATGATGCAGCCAAACACCACATGCCCACTGAGAGTGATTTTTCTATTTCAATGAATCTAAATCACCATTGAGTAGCTGGAGGTTTTAGCTCCCACGTTCCACCAAGCATCTGTTTTCAGACACAGAAAACATATGTGGCAGTAGCTGTATTTGTTACAGGAAAGTTTTCTAAAAAGAAACAGGGTCATGCTAGAACGACAGCTGCAAACACCCCTGAAACAATCATCCAACATCTCCTTCTAAAATGACTTGAAAAGGGGAATAAGAGTCACAGAAGCACCTCCCTGGTCATTTGTGTTTGCACTTGCCCTGAAGAAAAGGAGCTACTGGGGTCACAGAGCACAAGTACTTGAAGCAAAAGAGATGGAAAGGCAAGTTTTTTAGTGACACATTTTGAAATTTTACAGCTTTACTATATTAGTAAATTAGTAACAGAGCTTGTAATCTATGCTTATGAGGCTTCACAGCATAGAGATGACAGAGTTCAGAATCAAAGCCATCAAAATCCCCCATGCAGAAGGGAAGGTGGTGAAATGGACTTAACTGACTCAGCTGCAACACATTCAAACTGCTTTCTAGTCAGCAGGTTCTCCTCCTCATAGGCCTGTATTAGCTGTAATTAAAACAAGTTCTGAACAGCACCTCCTAGAGTATGAAACATTATCATCCTAACTGCAAAACACACATACATGTGTAATCACCTTAGGAAGAAATCAAACATTCTCTGTTCTATGATTTTGTAGAGTTTACTGCAATTGTTGAAGCATCTGTTCTTCAGTGATTGTTCACAACCAGCTGGGTAAAATTAGAGGTTGGGGGAAGGGGATGAATAAATTAAGTCCTTATTTGACAAAAAGTAGTATAATCTTTCTATGGAACTTTCATACACACACACATATATATATATTTCTAAATGTGTTCATCCCTTTTTATTTATCCATATTTCTAACAATTTTGAGTCAAACAGAGACAATTTTTTAAAATTTAAAATTTCATCTCTTGTTGCTTATTTCCACTTCACTAATGTCTAGGTGTCAAGACAAGGACTCCTAGACAAATACAAACAAATATCCAAACAGAGATAATGCAATTCAGCATTTAGATATTAGCAGAAGTGAGAGGGTGAGGTAACAGCAAGTTTGTGTCTGCCTTTACTGGTGCTCACAGCACTCTGCTCCAAGCAGTCATGACCTTATCCAACCTCTGTCAATAACTCTGGGGACTTTTTCCCCCTGTGTGGGCTTCTACAGCAGCTGTTGAAAGTGGTCTGGCCAAGTCTCACAAGAATCTACTGCAGGGTTTCAAGTGAGGTCATTTGTTAGTCTGAAATATGTTCATGACTATGTAAGAACCTCACAGATGAATGCTGTAATAGCTGTAAAGTGTTCATGCCTGAGTTAAGTGTTTCAGGAAATTAATCTTAAACAGTAGGCACAGTAGTAGCTGGGTGGTCTGGTGATGTAAGCAAATTATAGTTCCCTATTTCATGGCACTCATTACAGGTCCTCTGAGTAGTAGTTGAAATGATTTTTTTTTTTTTAGGGAAAAACTTTGCAAAAGCTGGCTTTAGAAAGGAAAGAATTGAGAAGATTTAAAGTTTATATCTGGATCAGCTGAGGCTTAAGGATCAGAGCTGAGATCTTCCAAGCTCATCTCTTTGCAGCATTGCTTTGATATCATAAGCAACTTGTGCAGCTGCCTTTGGGGTGTGTGTGTGTCTGTGTGAAGTTTAGGCTTTGTTTGAATAGCAGCTGGAAAATGCATGCTCTTCTGTTTGCTCTCCAAGGGTTGCCCCCCATGAAGCAAGCCCAGACCTCTCTAAATGAGCAGTTCTGCTGGTGCTGGTTCCAGGGACACTGCAGCAGGAGAGCAGTGGCTGGGGTGGCTGGTGTGGGGCCAGCCAAGGAGGAAATGCCCTGCCTGCAGGCTTAGAAAGTCCTAGTTATGGCACATAACAGAAATTTGTTACACAACAGCCAGGGGCAGTTATGGTTGTGCCATTCCTCTTGAAGCCCTTATTTTCTGTGAAACTGTCACAGCCTCCAGGAAACACTAGGCTGCCAACTGCCTGTCTTTGCTGGCTGGCAGATACCCCACAGATGCTCCTCTTCTTTCCCCACTGGGAATTCCAGAGTCAGGGCACAGCTGTGAGCTGGCTGTGACAGTCACCCACCCATCTTCTGACTTGGGCAGGTTTGGCATTACGTGTTGGGCCCAGTCAAAGTAAGTTCTTGTATTCATGCTTGACTACAGATGTGACATACTTCTAATATCAGCGTTGCAAGTATTTAAAATGCCTTCCCTTGAGAAGAGATGCAGGACTGACATCCATGTGTTAGGTCACAAGAATAATGATACCTACTGATACTGAAGAGATGTCAGTGAATTAAATATAAAGTTAGAGTTACATATTGCCAGCCTCCTTCATTCAACCACTGCAGCTGGTCAAGGGCTATACCATCTCCTAAAAACTTTCTCTTTTATAAGCAAACTTGAAACTGAGAAAAGCAAAGCAGAGATTCAGTGTAAAGGGGCAAGGAAAACACCAACAGCTGAAACAGAAACTGAAGAAAGAATTGAGCTTCCAATTTACTTCTTATTTTCCACACTCCAACTCATGGAGCCAACCCTGACACGCATCTGAATTTACAAAACCTGGTCTCTATCCCTCCCTTTTTCAATAACCCATTTGTTCCCTCAGCTCCTGTCTCATTTCTTTAGGAAAACAGATTAAACAAATAAGCCTAACTTGGAAATTGATCATAAGCATTGCTCAAACTGTAGCCACTGGAATGTGTTTCTGGTTCTCCAGAACAGTAGTAGCAGTAGCAGCAGTATTGTTATTCTCACAGTATTATTAATGTATCATCCAGAAGCACTAAGTTTGGAACAGTGCCCAGCTATGCTGGATGTTATTCAAACATTAAAGAAAATCCCAACTACAGTCTCAAAGCCATTCAGTTTGACTGTGGAGAGAAAACTGAAATGGATTGACACAAGAAGTCCCAGAAACACAAAGAAGTAATATCAGGAACTCTGAACCCAGCGGTCTTAGAATGGAATTTGTGCCCAACAGTTGTCCAAGATGAGGACAGAGATGAAGTCTCTGAGGAAGGTCATTGCTGAACAGGTTGCTGCTGGCTGTTGGGAGCAAAATAACTGATGGGTAGGGACTTTCCTACTTAGAAACTTTACTCACAGCACTGAGAGTCACACCGAGCTAGAAGTCAGACAGAAGAAAGTTTAAGATGAAAATGTGTGAGTCAAAAACATTATAAAATAATTTTTCAGGTATGGATGGAAGAGAGGAAAATTTGGTAGTTATATTAGCAAGAAATTGTTTCTATTGGCTTTTTAAAAATGAGAGCATTCTTGAGTTGGGTGGAGAACAAGATGAGGTGAGAGGTTCTCTTTGTAACACGTGTGACATTTACAAGGTATGCAAAGTCCTGGGCAACCTTTCCCACAGACACTTTCCTCAGCAGGAGTAAATACCTACTTGGCATGTAAGACAGCTCTTTGCCAGCTTGCCCTGCCAGAATTTTCTCTGCTGATACCGTTCCTTATGCAGTTACAAAATGCAAAACTGTACCCATTAGCTGGCAGTGAACAGTGTTTTCATCCTGTGGTAGGGGAGGACCCAGTAGCTTGAAAGAAATTAAAGGGCTGTGGGCATTACCTAAATAAGGAGGGAACATCTGTTACTTCTAAAGAGGAAGTGGCATCTTAATGGGTTACAGCTTAGTCTTTGAAAATGACTTGAAAGTGACATGAGGGCTTTTTTTTTTTTTTTAATTTTCTTGGGTTTGGGGCTGGTTTCTGTTGCTTACATAAATGCAAGCATGTCTGGTAAATTTTCCTAGTAGTCAGTTGCCTGTATCTATCACCCTCTGACTCATCTGAGAAATGCAGATTTTTCATGCAGTGTGAACAGTTGGGGGATGCTGGTTTTTTCTACCCAGTCTCAGGAGCTCAGACTCATTCAGTGTCTGACATCATGTCAGCCATTTCCTGGGCTGCAGCACCAGCAGCGTGGGCAGCAGGTGAGGGAGGGATTCAGCCCCTCTGCTCTGCAGTGCTGAGTCCAGCACAGGCGGTTCCAGCACAGCAAGGACATCACAGAATTCACAGAATTCACAGAATCACTAGGCTGGAAGAGACCTTCAAATCCAACCCATGCCCCAACACCTCAACTAAACCTTGGCACCCAGTGCCACATCCAGGCTTTGTTTAAACACATCCAGGGATGGTGACTCCACCACCTCCCTGGGCAAGCCATTCCAGAACTTTATCACTCTTTCTGTAAAATACTTTTTCCTTATATCCAGCCTGTATCTCCCTTGGCACAGCTTGAGACTGTGTCCTCTGGTTCTGTCAGTTGCTGCCTGGTGAAAGAGACCAACCCCACCTGACTACAGCCTCCTTTCAGGGAGTTGTAGAGAGTGATAAAGTCACCTCTGAGTCTCCTTTTCTCCAGGCTAAACACCCCCAGCTCCCTCAGTTGTTCCTCACAGTGTTTGTGTTCCCAGCCCCTCTCCAGCCTCGTTGCCTCCTCTGGACTCACTCAAGCATCTCAGTGTCCTTCCCAAACTGAGGGGCCAGAGCTGGACACAGCACTCCAGGTGTGCCCTCACCTGTGCCGAGTACAGGGTCAGAATGACCTCCCTGCTCCTGCTGGCCACACTGTTCCTGATACAGGCCAGGATGCCCTTGGCCTTCTTGGCCACCAGGGCACACACATCAACCTTGGAGAGAACCCAGAGGAGGCCATCAAGGTGATCCAGGGGAATGGAGAGCTCTGCTGTAGGAAAGGCTGAGAGAACTAGGATTGCTCAGCCTGGAGAGGAGAAGGCTTTGAGGTGACCTAATTGTGGCTTTCCAGTACCTGTAGGGAGCTGACAAGAAAGATGGAGCAAGACTCTTAACAAGAGCCTGGAGTGACAGGACAAGGGGAACGGGTTCAAACTGACAGACAGTAAGTTTAGATTAGATATAAAGGAGAAACTCATTACAGTGGGGGTGGTAACATACTGGGACAAGTTGTCAGGGAAGCTGTGGCTGCCCCATCCCTGGAATTGTTCAAGGCAAGGCTGGACTGGACTCTGAGCAACCTGGTCAGTGAAAGTTGTCCCTGACCATGACAGGAGGGTTGGAATGAGATGATCTTCAGGGTCCTCTTCCAACCCAAACCATTCTGTGATCATCTCACTTCAAGATCTTTCCTCAGATGTTTCTACAAAGATCTCCTTTCTAATCTGTGAGTGCTACCTGCACCCTGCTCACTCAGAGTTAACCACCCCACACCACAGGAGGTTTTAGAGCATAAAGCACTCACAGAGGGCAGCAGTGCATACAGGGCTCAAACAGGATATTGTCTTTTGGCAGGCTATAAACAAGGAACAGTGGGAAATGCTGTAAATACAGTGATATATTGGCTTTGTACTGCAATGCTCAGGCCAACACTCACATCACTGTGGATACCCAGGAGGAGAGCTTGGGGGTTCAGAGTGTTTGCTTGGGGAAAAGCTGCTGGAGTGCCCCAGGCAGTGTGTGAGGCTACACAACAAACCTGCAGTCCTCAGATAGTCAGTTCATTCAATGTGATGGCTTTTACAGTGGCACCAGCTGATCATCTGACAGATTCATGCAAATACAGGCAATGGGACATTCATTAAATTACCAACAACAACGACTAACTTGATGCAAGATTCCCTGGCTAAGTTTGCAGCACAGACTCAGCTGCCTGCCTCAGAGGATGTGAAATGGCAGGGAAGTGGCTCCTTTCCAGGTGCAGTAACAACTGTAGCAGAGACTATAATCTTCAGAGGTTTCCTGTAAAGCGAATACAAGCTAACACTGGGACACTGAGCATCAGTTAGTCCTCTGTAAGGAGAATTTCACAGCAACTCGTGTAGCTGTTCTGTACACACTGTTTTTATCAAAATTTCCTTGGGCTTGTAGCCATAGGTCTTTGCTACCAACTCCTTAATTTATGCATGTGAGATGAACAAGAATGATGGACAGTGATCCACTTATTAACTTGACCATTTGCAGCCCTATTACAGCGAGAGTATTGCATCAATTGTTAACAGTTGTTGAGAGAACTTTCATCATTTTGAGTCAGAAGATGGCTGCTCACAACCTACACAGTTCTTTTTCTGTCTCCTCAGGGGAATTTGCTTCTGAAACTGTTTCTCACCGTTCATTTGCAGTCTTTGCTGATTATTTCCTTTCTGCTGTCTGAGCAAGGGTAAGGTTTCAGAGGGCTTGAGTGAATTCACCACCTGCAGAGAGGCTTGAGCTAGCACAGGTTGCCCCAGATGAAAGGGAAGTATGAGAAAAAAGCAGAGAGGGTGATAAAACCTCAGCAGCAATTGCCTTCATTAACTGTTCATGGGAACTAGTACAGCCTTGGTCATCCTGCAGGGATATTCACTTATGCCCTGGCTCCATGGCATTGCAGGGTAGAAAACCCTTTGATCTACAGAGGCAAAGAATCTGTGATATGAAATTGGACAATTTCTGTGCCAAAATGCCCTGCTATTTACACTGGTACTGACAGCTACATTTTGGCCTGTTAACTGCAAGGAGATTACAGCAATTGCCTTGTTCCAGCTCTTCCCTATGCCATTGCTGCACCCAGGAAAATTCCACCTGAATTTTATGAGTGTTCTCCATCATTCAGAGAGAATCTTACAGAGTCACAGTGCAGATCCCAGACCTTTGCACGGCCCAGTTTAGCTCACAGTGGTATAAAAACACAAAACCAACACAGGAAGTATCTACACTTCAAAGATGGCTTGGCCAAACATATCTCTGCAATTTGTTTTTTTCTGGAGGTCAAAAAACCTTTGCTGAATGGTATTTGCATATTTTCTGGCCCTAAATCCAGTTGACTTACAAGTATAAAACAAAATCAATGAAAGAGTTATTTGTGGGACACTTTGCTTTCTAGATTGCTTCCAGAATAAGAAAACATTTCTTCCAAGGGAGACAGATGGTCTGATTCTCCCTTCACTGGCCTTTCCTTCCTCCATCCCTTCCTCCAGCTATGATAATTATTTGCAAGGTGGCTCAGTCTTCTGGGGGGCAGTGAGGTGGTTTTTTTTGGCCATGTCCCTCATTTTCGAACAGTTAAAATTAAATATAGGTCAAATGCAAGGCTTTTTTTTTACAGGATCAATGTACAAAAAATGACTCACACATGCTGAAAAATCTAGAATACAGGAGTTCATAAATTTCTTTCATTTCAGAATGTAACATTAAAATCATTAAGCACAAGGAGAAAATACTATTGGAGAGGTCCAAAACAATGTGTTTTTTCAATCCAGAGGTGGCTACTGCCCTGGTCTGTTTGTAGTGACAGGGGAGATTGCAGCAGAACCACGTTTTGTGAGATGAGCACTGCAGTGGCTGGGGCTTGGGGTGAAGCCCTCGTGCCTCTCCCTGAACTTGCATTGGGCACAAGCACTTAAAACATTGGCAAAAACATCATGGGAGATTTAGAGGAAATTTGCAGAGATTGGGAGAAGGAAGGAATGAAAAGTGGAGCTGGGGCAGCAGCAATTTGTAGAAGTAATGGACAGAGAGAAATCAGTGGTAGCTCTCTGGGCAGAAAGTCACCAGTTTGCCAGGAAGAAGAGTACCAGAGAAGAGGGAGGGAATGGAGCCTGCAGAGGTGCAGAATGAGACTGGAAAGCATTTGTAATCTTTCAGCAAGTCTTTCCAAAAATTTTCCACTCCACTGTGATTAATTTTGCTGTTAGTCTGGGCTGGTTTGTGTGTGGTGAATGTAAATGAGACCAGTAGGTTGTTAAGGTCTGTACCAAATGCAAAACTGAATGTCTGGTTCATGACAAGTAAGTGCTCTGGCTTGTGTCTGTGCAACTGATGCTGTTTTACACAGCCAGGCATGAGGGTCATGATCCTGCCAACGTTTACAACTGTAGCATCTTAATATATGCTCCTAAATTCCTTTGAGCATACATAACTATGTGTTCAGACACTTGGCTCTGCATTCTACAAAAACTCATTGAAACATTAAAAAATATAAGCAGTCAACATCAACTGGCTAAGAGCATTCCAAAATAGAGCAGGATCCTCAGAAAAAGTGCCATCATGAGACTCGAATATTTTTCGTTGTTGTTCAGAAATACCTTGTGTTTCACAGGCATCTTTTTGTTAGGTTTTGGTTTTTTTCCATTTCTAATTTGGTTCAACCCACCATCTGAGAACTAAAAGGCAGAAAATCCCCACCCAGCAGGGAAAGTCTTACAAGACTTTGAAGAGGAAGACCTATTTTGTAGCTGGGGTGGTTTCCTATCATGATGGTGAACAGACAGAGCAGCGCTTTTTTTTATAGCCTGAAACTTAGGAAAACTTGGATTTCATTTGCCCATATTTACATTTGGCAAGTAGGGAGCAGAGAAGGAACTGGGGGTACGAGAGATAAGACCCAGTCATATCAAGTTCTTGCTTGAAAACATCATCTGAGCATGGCCCAGTTCCACGTCCTCTCCAAAGCTCCCTTCCAGTTTCCAAAGAAAAGGTGAGGCCATTGGGAGCCAGAGCTGCCCAGCACCCCTTAGGGTCACAGTCTTTCAAAGTAAGGCTAACTACAGTGGATTGGAGAGTGAGGATATTGAGGAATTAACTAAATGCTTATTTCAGATTAAACCATATGGGAAGACAGAGAAAATATTATATAAAAAGGGAAGGAAAACATCCTAGGCTGAGGCCATAAGTGAACTTTGAATTTAACCCCTAATTGCTTCCATTAGTTGAAACAGTTATTTTAATAATCCAACAACTGGCTTTTCTTGCCCTCAGCAGAACATTTGTCATTTGAGTAGGTAAATTTTTGGCACTGAAGCAGAGATCAGACTTCAGTACACTTTGTAATACACAGAAAGAGGAATTTTTCGGCCATTGGCCCAGCTGATAGCAATGGTCAGATTGCAAGCAGTGACATTTGGCCACAAAAAAGGAGTGTCCTTGAAGCTCACCTGTAGCCCACTGCCCTTAGGACTAAAACTAGTTTGTTTCTTATATTTATTATTATACTGCTATTTATTTCACTCTTGTATTCAAATTTAACAAAATATTCATGTTCAGACCATAACTGATTGTGCATGGCTTGCTATTTTAGCAGGATTAATGTAACAAACTTTTGAAAAAAACTGAGAAACTCTCACTTATTCTTTCATATGTTTTAGGAAGACAATGATTTATTAAAAAACACAGAATTACTATTTCTGAGTTCAAGGTGACAAGCCCTGGCACAAGTCACAATTTCCTGCAGCTCGTCAGGAAATGCCCCTGCAACTGACTGAATAAGGAAAGATCCCTGATGTTTAAAGAACAAACATGGCAATGTATAGAAAAATTAATGGTGAATAAAAATACACCCCTCCAAGACTCTTATGATTAATATGCTGTCTCCATGTGACCCCTTGCAATTCCTTTTTGCCCACTTTTTAAGATTATAAAAGCCTGATCCCATTTCCATTAAAATCAAGGGCAAATATTTCAGTGCTCTTTGCACAGAACGAGACCCTTAATTATATTGTAGTAGCAATATTTATTCCACAGAAGAAGTTTTTTTGGGTATACTTATGTTCTGTTATGATTTAATAGGTGTGTTTCAGACAGAATTATGTAGATTTGAATATGGCTCTTCTGAGGGAAAGAACAGTAAAATTCCCCACCAAGAGTTGATCTTTGAAACGTTTGTTGTTAACTAATATTAATAAATAGGAACTGGTGGGCTGTCTTTCTGAAGCAGCATTCAGAGCCTGAATAACATTTTTAAATGCTGTAAAGGGAGAACACATATCCTGTCTGGCAAGCTGAGGTGTAAAATATGCTACATGCAACCAGATGGCTGCACAAAGCTGTCTGAAATTGCAGAAGGAGACCATAGCTTTCTTCTGTGCCTGCAAGAACCTGCCGGGAAGGTCTTGTGCTGTGCAGGAGCTATTGCAGGGCTTGGCTGTGGAGTTTAAAAGTCACAAAGCAGGCAACTGGGATGAACAGAAGACATGGTATACTAAACCATGTGGCTTTTCAAGGGTTTTTGCACTTACTTTTTCAATTTTTTTTCCTATGCTGCTGGCTTTAATACATTTTTTTCCTCTCTTTCCAGTATTTAAAGTTTTGGTTCCCTTTTTTTTTGTTTGTTTTTAAGAACCTGTGTGCTACCTGTAATGTGCACACAGAGGCACTGTGCTTTGTATGGGAGTCTTGTGCACACCAGAAATTTTACTCACAGCTATTCCATAACTGTGAATGAAGTGACCATTGCTTTCTCAAAGCCTGTTTCACCAGCAAAGAGGAACAGCTGAGCAACAGAGCCAAAGGCACAGTTTGCATCTAAGAGTGCTTCAGAAAGTACCCATTAAACCATTCAGCAACAGCTTTTTTCAGCCTTGAACACCAGAAATGGCAGTCATGGAAACACAGAACCTCTTCTTGTATGGCTCCCTGCAGCATGAGCCTGAAGATGTGAAAGTGAGGGTGCCCAAAGCAGCTGAGCAGTGACTCACACACCGGGTGTGGGACTTGGACTGAGTCTGTCCTTGTCACCCCTCTGCAGCTGGGCTGGTTCTTAGAGGCCCAGGTGGTTCCTTTTCAGTTCTTCACTTTCCTGAGGAGAAGCAGTTTCTTTTCAGCTGCATGTGCTCTCTCTTGGAGAGGATGTTTAAGGCTTATGTTGGAAGCCTGGAAGGTGTAGGTGTACAAAGGAGTTTTCCTCTTGTAAGGACCTAACTTTCCCTGTCACCCTTTTCCAACTCCCCTTGTTCCAGGGACTGGCTGCAGCCAGGATCAGCTGCCTCCTAATATCAAGCATTATGCTAGAATGTTTTATTGTTTAATAGCACTAAGCTTTATGGGTGTGAATTGGCTCCCAAAAGCAAATGGCAGCCTCCACTCTTCAGCAGTGGTGGCAAATAATAGGAGGATAAAGGCATTTAATTGAGGGGAAATCCCCTCACACAGACAAAGAAAACAGATTTCTACTAAATAGCCAGCACATGGAGGGCAATGAAAACTTCCCTAAGGCAAAACTTGACTCTTTTATTCTACCACCGAGCCAAAATCATTCCCAAGAAGCAAAGGGACCTGTGTGAGTGTAGCTGAAATTTAGAAGCTGGGCTGTCCTTCCCAGACTCCAAACAGAAAAACAGATTCAGTCTTTAGACTTTGCTTTTAATGACTCCCACATGCTTGGGAGTTAGAAGTTTTCTTTGTTAAAAATGAAGTGTACTCCTCGTGGATCAGCTTCTGAGTTGCTGATGCTCTGCTTGTTGAGTGTGTCAGCCAGGCCCTCAGGGCCACAGAGGAAAACACCTATTCTGGAGCTGTTAAGAAAATGAAAATATGGTCAGAAAGTAGGTATGGAGCAGTTGGATATTCTCCATGTAAATCATTTTTATGTTCTATAGATGCAAGGTTTTTTCCCAATTACAGGAACTGAAGTAGAGCTGGACATCTATCCCCTAAACCTTATAACCCCTTCAAACTTATTGCTGCTTCTAAAACAAAAGCTGGGCTAAATCTCAGCTCAGCCTTAGTCAGTGAAGACAGGTTTATTGACCTCACTGAATCAAATAAATAGAGATTCAAAGAGCTTGCAGCACAAATGCTTGAGAGGAGCTATTCTGTTTTTTTCCTGCAAATTTTGGGTGGTTAGCTAAAGGTCATCCATATTCAGGTTTGGTTTCTAGAGGTAGAAAGTGGTTTTGGAGGTGTTTAGACACCACCTGATATTCCTATTTACTCCAGCTAGAAGAACAGGGTTTGTTTTTTCCTAAATCTTCTGCTAGTAATTAGACAATCCAAGAAGTATCTTGTGAAAAAGGAATTATTTTTTAAAAAATTGTAGGTCAAAAGAATTTGTTCGAGATCATAGATCATGTCCTGGCTGAAAAAAGAATAGAAAATACCTGGTAAGAGTATTATGAGATATATATCTCTCTGATATGAGATAAGTAGGGGGAAAAATTGCTCCTCAAACTTCATCAGCTAAAGGAACAAGATTGTGCTGTAAGGTGTGTTTGGCCATTAAATAGAGGAAGTCCACAGACACTATAAATTTGCACAGGTTTACCCAGGATGCTTCCCTGCAATCGTTTTGAACTCATTTTCCCAGTTAGGTCTTCCATACAAGGTTTTCTGTTTTAGTCCTGTAATCACATCTTTCTCTTCTTCATGATGCACTGCGAAGTGAGTGGCCTGTGGGAAATGAAAGACAAGGGACACATAAATACAGCAGCATTGTGTTCTGGTTAAAAAATAATAATGTCAATACTAACTGAATTATTTGCCTAATGAGATTATGGAATTCATGGTGTTTTGCAAGGAAAGCTAAGACTGACAAAATCCTGACTATCAGTGTCTACCCCATCCTTCTCCCCAGACTGGGTGATCTTAAGAATTAAAGCTATGGAACACTGAATTCAGCAATTAATTGTAAGGGTTTTTTTTTCAATTAACAAGTTTTGTCTAAGAACTCTAACATAGGACTGCAAATTAAAAAATCCCTTCCCTTCAAATACAGTAACATGACTCCCTTGGCCATCATGAAATTCTGACAGATTGTTCTCTGGAGGGTTTGATCTATACAAGGTCGTCTTGCCTGTGTAACTTTTAGCTAGACCAGCTAAGTTAAGTAAAGCAAGGTAGAGAATATGTGGTTAAAGGCATAAGTTCAGGCTTTATAGAATTCTGTAGCCCTTTTATATGAGACAAAAGAAGTTCTAGGTAACTTTATCCCCAAGGAAAAAATGTAGGACTTTTCTTCTTTCCTTCCTGTTTTTTTTGACATTGCATATGTGATAACTTTCTTGCTGCTCCCCGTCCCTGTCTATCTAGCTGAGCTGCAGCAATTTGGGCACATAGTGAATTTTGCAATGGTGAGATAAATGTAATATAAAGCATCACTAAAAGTAACAGAGTGAGAGCCTTTCCTGACTCAATCCCACATTCTCAAGTGTCTGCTCCTTTGCATCCCCACAGCAACCTACCAGCACAGGACCAGAGAACTCATGAGCCCTGAAACAAATATGCTGCTATTGTTCATACTTTGTGCATTGGCTTCCCTGGTTCCTAAAGCTCTTAATTACATGCTTGAGGCAGCATCAGCTGCTTTAGAGACTTGTACATGGTCAGCTGAGGTTCCTCCTGTGAACAAAGCCTGTTTCCCACAGAGCACAGCCAGGGGAAAAGGAAATCAGTGCACATGAGCAGCTGATCCCATGTAACTTCTGATGGATAACACCTGTCTGCACTCAAAACCCCTGAGAGCCAGATGGATGCCCAGGATAAGAGACCATTTGAATAGTTATGAAAACAAATTTTCTGACATTAACCTCAGTTTTATGGCAGCGATATCCTCCACTGTGTGGTTACCTGAGTTTCATCCCAGCCTGTAAGGTAGATGTTATAGCTCAGAAACTCTGCATTATTCCTCTCCTGCATTTGAGCCTCCAGAGATTGCAAGAGGTCAGCAAACCATTCAAAGGCATGAGTGTCCCTGCAAAGCCAGTAAAAATAAATCTGGAAGAGACAAGAATGAGCTGTCAGGGGACACAGGCACTTATGTTTTCCAGGTTTATGTCTGCTGACAGAGTGAGGATTATAGACTTCTTGTAAAAAATGTCCTGAACAATTCAGTAGATGAGTAGGATGGTATTGAAGCTATTCAGGAATTTTGATGCTGAGAGGGTTATAAAGCTGATTGACTGACTGCAAGAACAAGGAAATATCTTCCTGCTTCTCTTCCACATTTTTAGTTCACAATGTTCCCCCACTTATCTCCTTGTAAAACAGTTTGTTAGGAAATAATAAATTATTTAGAGATGAACTCTCTTTCTGTCTGCTGGCAGGCAAGATAAAGTAGGTAAAAAAACCAGTTCTGTTCTCTGAATATGACCATAACTGCAAAGTGTGAGCCCACACCTCTGCACAGGGAGTTTCCAGGGGCAGGAGGGAGGAGGAGGATGCTTCCATTGCTCTTCTACTTATGAAAAGCCTTTCTCTTTGTGCTGGTAGAAGGAATGCAATATTTACCCAGGCTGTATTAGTGCCTTGAAATTTGTGTTTCTCAAGTAGATGAACACCATTTCCACTGCAACTGGAAATCTCCAGGGCCACTGTCAGGATTAGCATGTGTGATTTGGCTTGTAGGCTATTTCTGCTTTCCTTATATTTTTGCTTTAGATCCTCCTGTTTTTCCTCCTGCAAACCTTGAGAGGCAACAGGACTCTTCCTTGCTTTAGGACTCATGCATGCCTGGAGCCAGATCACCTTTGCTGTGCCTGCTTTGATTTGGGCCCTTGGCCCTTGAACAGTTACAGGGGTCTGGGAAAGAGGACACAATACCTTCTTGAGCTTTAGGTTGGTGGCATCATGGCAGTATTTGTACCAGACAGACTTGAGGACAGATGCAAAGGGGGTGACCCCTATTCCAGCTCCAACCAGCATCACAGTTTCATAACTGAACACGTCCTCACTCGCTGTTCCAAATGGGCCATCCACAGCTATCCTGGAATTGAAAGTATGCTTATTAAATCAGTAGTGAATATTCATTAACACCATTTAAAATGACAGCTAAAATGTATTTGTCTGCTACAATGCATATTTGGGCTGAATACTAGTCAGCAAAAGGAGAGGTGGAGTTGATAGAAAAAACTGTAAAGAGGCACCAAAGACCCACATCTGTGTCACCATTTAATGTTTGTATCAGTGGTGCCATCAAATTGCTTGAGCAATATTTAAACTGCCATAGGTATTTTTTGACTTTACCATGGAGACTCTTTGTACATACTTGGGCAACTTCCATGCCTCCTGGAATTCTTGTTTATCACACCCACAGGCATTGAACAAGCCCTCTGTCCAGTCTCCTACGATACGGACGTGAATGCTGAAGTAATCCTCTTCTGGAGCAGAAGTCAGTGTAAATGGATGCCATTCCAGTTTAGACACTGCTGGACATTTGACAAAAATGTATTGTCCAACCTCCATCTTGAAGCCTTTTTTCATCATCTGGAGCTCAATTGTCTTGAAGGGATGAATGACCACCTACAGTGAGAAGGGCAAAGAGAAAAATAAGGAAAAGAAAATGTCTGTCTTCACTGATCACTGATGTATCTCACGGCTGTATTTACATCCACCATCACTAACATCATCTTCTGCCATGAGAACAGGGAAAGCAGGTGAAACTTTCTTCCAAGCAGAACTGAGAGTGAGGAACAGCACATGACAGGCAGATGAAAGCCTGCAGAGGATGCAGATATTTTGGTTGAATTATTTTCTCACACCACACTTGCAGTCACTCCAAAGGGGCAGGCCAGGCTGGCACATCTTGTAACATATCAGCAGATCTGTGTGAGCACATTGTTAATTCCAGATGGACCTTACCCAATGGCACAGAGCACAGAGTTAATGGGCCTGACTGTAAATACAGTGGGAAAAACACAGGGCTATCCTACAGATATTGGATAGGTAGTACCACTGGAAATAGATGTTTTCTTGTTTTAGTCGGGTGGGACCTTGGCTATTCTTTAGAAACAATCTTCTAGAAGTAAAACCAGTAATTCTGTCACTCTAATTTTTAATCCTAAAGTTGTCTGCCAAAATTATTTTCATTTTTCAAAAGAGATCTGCAAGAGGGAGAATCAAGTCTCTCTGTCTGTTAATTTAGGTATTAACCATGGTGTTTAGGATTGTGAGGGAAATTTTCTGCCAGCAGGGTACAAAACAGACACCATAGAAATATAGTGTAGAAGTGGCTCATAGGATATTTTGGTAAAATTATCAAAAGCACACAAATGTTTAGGAGCCTTCCAATATGTCAGCATGATTATAGTGCACAGTAGAAACACCTAATGTCATGCCCCAAACACTACTATGATTTGAACAGGATGCAGCACAGTACCATGTAAGGAAATTACACTGGGAAAGACCAGAATAATTTTCATAAGTTTGAGTTTAGTTCTGTGCTAATTCAGCTGTCAGAATTTCAGGATCAGTGTTAATATCTCTGCAACACACCATGGGAATGGAAGCTCAACATTAGATTCAGATATATAAAATAAATATGCTTTTAACTTGTTTTCAGGGGTCATTTGTTCTGTGTTTTAAATTAGTCTCAAGTCTGCAGAATTTCTGCACTGTGGAATTTTTTCACCCAATACAAAGAAAATTAATTTCTTTCCTAAGATTCAGTCCTGTGCCTTAGCTAACTTCCTCCTCTTGCTCACTTTTAGAGGCTACATTTGGATGTTAGATGTTGGCATCATGACAAGAGTCAGAACATTCCTTCCACTGATAATTTGCATGCAGGAGCCTCTGCCCTTGCTGCATCATTTGGAGAAGAAGGTGATGCTTTGGCTGGTATTAAGTGCAGCATGAGCTCTTACCTTTGTGATAACAACCTTCTGCTGTGACCTCCAAAACCGCACCAGCCGCTCACACAGGTACAGAAACATGGGACCTACCACCCACTTCCATGTCTGTAAGCAGAAGAAAAACAAGTCAGATGATGAAGATCACAGAATCATAGAAAGGTTTGGGTTGGACGAGATCATCTAGTTCCAACCCCCCTGCTGTGGACAGCGACACCTTCTGCTAGATGAGATGGCAACTTAGATCAATTCAAATCCTGGAATTTCTTTAGGAAGAGGTGAAGTTTGAGTAATCTGTGTTCTTTATTAACCAGATTAGGGAATCCTTAAGATATATAACAGCTTCAGAATTCTGGTCAGAGAGGGAATTTCTTTCTCTGTTGAGTGTTGCAGCTGGCGTTTTAGTTTCTACTAGAGTTACAGCAAGGTAGTTTCCTGCAAGTAATTTTGTCTCTGTCTAAAAAAGAATGTAATGAAGTGAAATGTGGTATCTAAGGTATTATTGACTCAGGTCTGTATTACTACAGGAAAAGATGTGGTTTCTGTTGCCAGATCATTCTGAAATGTGAAAGAAAAAACAGCCTGGTTAGTCAATAAAAGCTGAAGTTTCAAATTCACATTTCCAGGGGTGTTATTTTCTTGCTAACGATCATTAGTCCATTAATAATGCTAAACTATTTATAATGAGAATTATAGCACTTCCTAGATATCCCCAGGAGCCATTACTTTGCAGTTTACTGTTTGGATAAAAAGTTCTCAGATACCAATTGCTCTTTTGCTTTGTCTGTCAATTGTGCTTATTTTACAACACACAGGAAGTGTGTAGTCTGTCTGAAGTTCATTTCTGCTTATAACCCACTGTGTTCAAATCTCTTGCTTCATGCAAAGAAAGCTGTCACTGAAGAGTGCTAAGGGTTATATGGCTGGTTTTCTATGCAATTTAAGAAAAAATAGAAAACTGTAAACATTTTCAATTGGATTTACACACAAGCCAGCTGTTCTTACCATAGGAGGATTCCCTGAAAACTGGGGGATTGGACAAGCCTCACTCTTGCCCCAGAGACTGAAGTTCTTGTAGCAAATCTCTGGGTTGTGTTCAGCCAGACTTTCAGCTGTCTGTCCTCGTACAATACGACTGGGAAAAAAGTAAAGATCATGAAAGCAATGAAATTAAAATGAAAGTATCTGTTCCTTATTGTTACTGTATTTACGTACTACTCTATTTATATGGAGTTGTCAATTTCTGCACTTCTACAGCTTTGCTACAGATTTACTGCTCCGATCTACCCACAAAGTTACCATTAAAGAAATAAAAATGGGGAGGGAAGTTTGTGGAATAAAATCCTGATTTCAAGATTAGGTGAGGAACTGAGAGTTATGTCCATTACCACTTCCAGCATGTGGTCACAATTAGAAGCTTCATTCTTTTCTGAGTTATCCTACGTTTTTTTTTTTTTCAATTATAAAAAAACTGACCAAAAGAAAAATACAATCGAAACAACCAAAACCTGGAATGGACAAGTGATCAATTTGCTACTGACCACTACAGAGATTATTTCTGCTGTTTATTTTAGAAATTTGGAGATCCCTTTCTAACATATTCTTCCTTTGGCCCTTCCTCTCCCTCTAATGCTGTGGAGCAGCTGTTCAGGTACTATGAATGAATGCAGATGCTTTTGACACAAGCAGCTATTGCAGCTATAGCAGCTTGCATCAGCCAATTATCTGGCCTCAATTTTCCTGCTTGGTTGTTTTTTTGTTTATTTGTTTGTTTATTTGTTTGTTTTAATATAAAGAATCCTAACTGATCCAGTACAGCTGTATTTCCAGTAGCAGAACTGGTGCAAAGAGGTAATTTCAGTTTTGAGGGCAAGAGCCTATTCTTTTTCACTATTTCCTGCCTCTCTCTGGAGTTCTGCCAACCTCAGGATCTTAGTAGAAAAATTCAGATTAAGATCTGCTGGATTTTCCTTAGAATCAGTCTGCTTCTGATCAGGCTGTTCAGTTTTATGCCAATATGATTCTTTGATATCTTCTCCCCATGACTTCTCTTTCTGCTTTTCTAGCTCAGTGTCTGTGGACTAGACAACATATCTGATATTTCAAAAATCCCCACGGTATCTAAGCTGTATGCATACCTAGCTTTGTGTGACAGATGTTTCAGAGGATTGTTACAAAACCTCTGCACAGGGTTGAGAGATACGATATTGCTCATAAATATTACTAATGAACCTCTGCTTCATTAAATGTTTGATTAATATCCTGTCTGAAAAATAAAGGGAAGCAGTGACACTGTCCCAGCAGCATCACGAGTTGCAATTTGCAGGAACATCAGCAGTTGCACTTCACTTCCCCACTAATGACAACGGGTTCAGCTGAGCCACCTCTGGGATGAGTTACAGGAACAGGAGGAGCCCATTTCCTCCACTGCCCACCCCATTGCTTAAGGGAAAGGGGGCCTTTGCTTTTTGCCTTGCTCTATGCTCTGTTCAAGGCTTGACTATGTCAGCACCCTGTAAAAGAGAAAGAAAAAGCTTACTTCCCCTTATCAGTCAGTGTAGATGCTCGTTCTAGTACTGTAATTAAGTTTTCAGCAGTATATTCTTGTAATTACTTCTTTTTTGGCTGAAGGTTTTCCTTCAACTCCAAAAGAGTGAACTGCACCTCTGTACCCTCTCATCTTTACATTTACTGTGTTGGGAAATTTGGGACTTTTGTCTGTGACACAGAGCTCATGTAAAAATAAACATCAGTGCTTCAAAAGTGCCGTAACAGCTTGTAACAGACAAGAATTATTGTAGAGTCAGAGAACTAAATCACACAATGGGTTGGGTTGGAAGGGACCTTAAAGATCATCCAGTTCCAAACACCTTCCATGGGCAGGGACAACTTTCACTGGACCAGGATGCTAAGAGTCCAGTCCAGCCTGGCCTTGAACAATTCCAGGGATGGGGCAGCCACAACCTCTCTGGGCAACCTGTGCCAGTGCCTCAACACTCTCACAGTAAAGAATTTCTTTCTAATAACTAATCTAAACCTACTCCCAGTTTGAAGCCATTCCCCCTTGTCTGTCACTCTGTGCTCCTATAAATAGTCCCTCTCCATCTTTCTTGAATCTGCCCCTTTGATGCTATCAATAACCTTTGACTCAGATTCTTGTACATACAAGATGTGTGTTTGTAGAGATTAATGAGAATGTGTGACAGCCTTGTGTCCCCTGAGATAAACTGGCATTTATGTCTCTCCCTAACATGTTGCTTTGAGACTGTCAGCTCATACTCATTCCATGACATCCATCTTTTCACACTTGAGATGCCTTCCATGAGTGTAACAAGCCTGTCTCATATTTCTCAGTGTATTTTCTCTGAACTCAAAATGGCATTATTACCTTGAAGGCCAAATAAGTGAGGTCACTGAGTTCACAGCTGGAAAGCATCCTTCCCTCTACAGATGAGAATATTCCTATGTATATCTGCTCCCAAAGGATAGCTGAACTTCACTGCTAACACTGCTGCCCAAACTCTCGCCTTTTCATTCCAGTACAATTAAGATGGTGGGAGTACAGTGAACAATGAAGTAAATAAAAATTCAACTTCTATAAAATATATGCTCTCCACTGACCTCTGGAAAGGGTAATGCTTGCTTTCTGATAGCATTGTGCAGTAATTACTGGCAAGTTTGGACATCATGTCAGTAACTATACAATGTTTGCTGCAGAAAACATGAACTTGTTTTTTTCCTTCCACAAGTTTTGCTCAAACCATTTCCTTGTTATGAAAGTTGGAATGGACAAATATGCTGGGGGTGATTCCCATCTGCCTTCTATTTTTGTTCTTCCTGTTTTACTTTGATTTCTGTATTTTTAATGGCACTAATGGACTTTAAGGAAGTGGTTTTGAATAGTCATTTTTGTTGTGCATTTTTAAAGCACACTTTCTATTGCATGTAAGACTTCCTTTAAAATAGGCAATGTAGTGTAATTATGAACTACTTAAATATAGCTTGGATACTTGAGTCTTTTTTGTTTATTCACCAGTTCTTTGGTTTTATAAAATGGATCTAAAGTTCATTTTTCTAAGTGCTAAAATTGTGTTTGTTTAGTGCTAAAACTGTTTCATTAGGCTTTTCAGCTCTTTTAGAAGAAGATATGGAATGAAGCAACAGCAGAAATAGGCATTTACAAATGCCTATTTCTAAGTTGAAACAACTAAAAATCTATTCTTAAATGCTGCTGATATTACAAGTTCATCCAAGCCTAAAACATAAATCTATATTACTACAGTTTTCATTATCCAATAAAATTCTAGACTATGTAATTTTTATACAGAGATCTCCTTACATGAATGTGTGTGATACAATTCCTTTTAGGAGAGAAAGGTAAATAAACAATTAGAAACAGAAACCTTGGAAAAGAGCTTTGCAATTGTGATATCAGATGAAGTTGAGTGATAGTGAGCTTAAGTATGCCAAAGTCACACGAAACCTGTGTGTGGACAGCTTGTTGCAAGTACCAGTGAGAGTTTGCTCTTGACTCTCAGAGCCTCTACTGGCCCATCACTGCCATCAAAAACAACTGCTCCTCAGTGACAGAAGTCCCTGTACTCATGTTTGAAGGGGGCTTTAAATAAAGATTCAGTAGTTATCGGATATTTTGTGATAAGTGCAAATACTCACCCAGCACCGTGGATGACAAGGCCAATAAAGAAGATGACAAAGAGATGGTGGGTGTACCAAAATACTTCAAAATATGACCTCCGGATGGTTTTGGTGGATGAGGTGATGATGAGGATGAGGGCCAGCGTGATGACAACCCCAGTGATGCCAGCCAAGTATGTGAAAGCCACATAGAGACCCCCAATGGGATTCTGTGAAAGAATTGCACACCTTGGTCTAAGGAAGGGGTTGCAGCAAAGCAGAGCCAGTTGAACCATCCCTCACCAAACCCTTTACTTTGTTATAAGTCCTTAAGTCATCTGATGCCAAAATCCCACTTCATTTTTGTTGCACTGCACATTTAACTTTACTAAGGCAATTGGAAGTAGAGATAATGCATTTCCCATTAACTAACACACCAAGCACAAAAAGTCTGCCATGGCTCAGCAGGGCTGCTTTGGGGAAGGTGACATTTGCACAGCTCTGGTGTTCAGAGCTGGAGCCCTACATCCATATTTTGGGAACTAAATGAAAACTCTCCTTTCCTCTGGTGTTGCAGAGCTGTGGTTCTCATAACTCATGCAGAGTTTGGATGCTCAATGCTCTTCTGAGAAGAAGGGAAGTACTTTGTTTTCTTTTTCCTCACTGACCAGAGCTTAAACCACCCAACTTCAAAATCTTGCCTTTACTTCTGTGTACCTTTCTGAGTGCCATGTCTAAGTCAGAACACTGCTTTACAGAGTATGTTTTTACATAATGTTTTAAAACTACTTTGAAATCCTCAGGTGAAAAAGTTTAAAGTACTACCATAGCTCTGCAATGATATTACTGGCAAATATAGAAGAATGGATTCTACAAGGTTTTTCCTGCAAGATGGCCCAAACCCAGACTGTGGACACCAGAAATAGGCACTCTGCTCAAATGCTCTTACAGGATAACCCACACAAATGTAGTGATGACCCTTCAGAGTGTGATGTCACTTACTGCAATGGTTTGTCTGAAGAAGTTGACGTAGCTTTCCTTTGGTTTGTCTCCAAGGCCAGAAAGCACAGCTGCCAGGGTGCCTTTCTCTTCAACACGGGCTTGCACACTCCACTCCACGTTGAATAAGTGTGCAATGGTGTGAATTGCTGGGAGTGACAGGGAAGGAATAATCAGCAGTGACCACAAATGCTTGGCGGTTCTGGGTAACATTTGAAACTTTGTCACATTTGCTGCTTAAGAGCTCTGCTGCCCTTGCCATCTTCATCACAATTGCAGATCATGATGTGTTTTACTGCTAAAATTTTACCACCTGAATTTTACAGTTTTTGGTGAGGGAGAGAAAGAAATAAAGGGAAATTTTCAGTATATTTGTTCAACGGGGGCTTTCAACAATTCAAGTAGTAGCACCCCAACATATGGGATACTGAAACATGGAATGGCTTAAACTATTTGTCAGGATCATCCTCATCCAGGACTTCAGTAAAAGTGCCAAGAACTGAATCTGGATTTATTTGGAGTCACATTTGTTAGTGCTGCTTTGTTCTGCAGTTTGGCTAATAATCATTAGTAATATTCTCACCGGGCTGAATGCAACCAAAAACCTAAACCAGCTGAGGTGTTCACATGAATTCCATTATATGTTTTTGTAGGGCAAAATTTTACAGTGCTTTTGTACAAGTGTACAATGCTTTTCAAAAAATTGTACAATGCTTTTCAAAAAATTGTATAATGCTTTTCAAAATTTGAACCACCTTCTATAAGCAGGTACTTATTTATGTTCAAAACAGGTTCAAGCTTTTTATATCCTTTTTAAAAATAATTTCTATTATTTGTTTCAGACATGGCAGATAAGAAGTAAGTCTAAACAATTAAATCCAGCATGTCCGGTTCTCAGGACATTGCTAAACACCCTTTATTAAACTGTCATAAATGGTACTGACAGTTCAAAATGTATTCTTTTTTATCTTTTGCTCTCTGACAGTTGGCACATGTCTGGAAACTGATTTAAGCCTTAGCACACACTGACTCCTTTAATGAAATTAGGTCTCTGTCCATATCCTTAAGAACTTGACTGCCACCTGGATTCCATGTAAAATACACAAAAAAGCAATAAACAAAGAAACATAAGAGTACCAACCAGTGTGAAGGGCGATCATCCAGGCCACCATTTTGTGAAAAGTGAGGTTTCTGTCCAGCTGTCGTCTGATACGGGTAGAGCAGCACTTCGGGCAGAAAGAAAATAGTATTTGAAGACTATTTGTGTTGTCTGTGCACACTTTTTAAAGGCAGGGACAAAACCACAAGCCCTGAGCACATTGGTGGTATTGCTAGGAAAAATTTAGAATTCCAGAATATAGACAAAAATATTCCCCCTGTCTTTCAGAAAACAGGAATTCCAGATTATGTTTTAACACGTCCCCCTGAAACAAAGTATTTGATAACGAGAAAAAATTTAACATCCAGTGTGACAATGGAATATACCTTATCTGTTTTAAATTGCTAATTATAAGCAAAATGAGGTTTTGCAAAAAAAAAAGTCTGCCATGGCAGAGTGACTGCTTTGGTAGCACCAGGATCCTATTGTGGTTCACAGTCTAGAAACAGGCTGCAAAGTTTGGATGTAACTGTCTCAGGGAGCTCCCACCCCAAATCGTATCAACTATGGCAGTGATGTGCAGGCATTCCTTCCTCAAAATACTGGGTTTACTTCCCAGGCATTCACTTTCAACTTGATTTTGGAGTTACCCCAAAAAACCCAGCAAAAATCTCTGCAGATACAAACCAAAGAAATCAATTCTCAAGAAAAAACAGAATTATATTTTCATTATTAAAGATGATGGGTTCCTAACAGACTCCATATGATTTCTGCTGCAGTCACTGGGAGTTTTCCTAAGACCTTAAGTCCCTGTAAAGCTGACATTTGCTGTCTCCACACTGTAGAAGGCATGATTGTCATGTGCTGTATGTTTGCATTGCATTTGCTGACCAGATAAGGGAACAAAACACTCTGCAAACTACCACAAGTATTTCCTCACGAGAGGCAAACACTCTGCGGCTGCCACAATCACTTCAGGCTATAACAACCAGGAGAAATTTGGCCTTTTTGTATCACCTATATTAAGAAACAATAAAAAAAGATTGTAGAATAAAATGTAGCATAGTGAGGCGGTGCTTGACTCCCTTGCAAGCACCACTTGATCTAACAAGTGAAGGCCAAGCAATGGCAGAGGGCTCCAGCTGCCTTCAGTCATGTGGCTCATTAACAACAGTTAATACAGCAATGATGGGCATGCAAAACACAACACAGCTATCTTTTCAATTAAAACTAAATAACTTTGTAATGTGATTTCTGGATGGCAGGATGGAAAGGGCAAGACTTCTCAGTACATTCCCTTTGAGCGCTGTGTTTGAACAATTCTTTCCTCTTCTTGCAATGACATTGCTGTTGGGAAGGTCACTACTCTTCCAATAAGTGATTTGACATTTAAATGATTTTTCTTATAGACCCTCACAGCTGTTACCTGCAGAGCATAGCTAGTTAGAGACCACAGCACAACAAGCATAAGCAGCTGTCCCCCTGTGCTAAGGCCACCACAGCACTGCCACTGCCAGTGGCTCATTGGGCCGTGTGCGTTTTTGCTTAAGATCTAAAATTACATCCTTCCTGAAGGGTAGCTTTACTGCAAAAAAGCAACTGGAGCTAACCAAACACCAGCTAAGAGTCCTATTCTGTGCCCCTCCCTGCCCTCCTTGCTCACCCTCAGAGCCCTTTGCTTCCTCATTCCCAGCTATCAGCAGAGAGCGTGCTGCCAGCAGGAATGGAATAGTATCTCCCTGCCTGGGACTCACTTTTATCTGGGTGTAGCCTGAGTGACTCTACCACAGTGCCCAAGGCAGAAGACCTGACTCTGAATACAAAGAGGGACAGTTTCCCAAGATCTTGCTTAGAAAATTTAGGTTATGCATACTAGGAAAGGAGCAATTCATGACAAGTAGCACAAAGTCCCAGCTGGAATACAATTCTCAACACCCAGAATCAGGTTTTGGCCTTCCAGTAGTCTCCATAAGAACCCTCAGCTCTTTCACTGCTTTGAGCTCAGAAGACCTCTGCCCAGCTTGGTTTCACCTGTGCAATCTCAAAAATGTCTTATATGATCATTGGCTCATCATTATTGTCCAGTTGCATTCATCCATAGCAACATTATTTTTTTCTAAATTTATGTTCATTGTTGACTTCTGCAGCCAGAGGAGTCAGCCCTGGATTTTGGCTGATACTTGCTGATCTGCCTGCGGAATAACAACTTTAACTCTACAGCTTTATTTACTATCCTTTTTCCTTTTTACATGAATGGAGGGTATGGCTGGCTGTTTTGTAGCATCTCAGGATCTGAAAGAGTATAGGAAAAGACTGAAAGCCTAACATGTATTTCCCATTTTATATTCCTGAATGTTATTCCTTAGAAAGGCTAGAGCACTGGCCTTGCTCATAAATGTAATTTAGGAGTTTAATGTGGTAGGCACATCTCATTTATTCAGCCACACTCATTGTGAGGATGTATGATGTACTTCCATGCACTAGATAGAAGCACAGCCTACTTTGTTTCTGGTTATTTTCTTATTGCTTCATATCCCACTTTCTTCCCTTATGAAGGACTGTTGAAACACTGCATCTATTTTATCACTTCCTCTTCTGCTCTGCCTTTTCAGCCCCTGCAGGCTGTCTCATTTGCATTAAGAAATTTATACTGGGTTTAGAGATGAAAAACAACTTCTGGGAACTGGTTTTGTTGATCATGTTTATGTTAAAAGTGTCCAGAAAGAAAGGAAGAATCATTATACATTTAGAAGGACAATTCATGAAGTTGAGGAGAATATTGCTTTTTCACTGGACCATGACCTGTATTGTCTGCATTATTTCTGCTGTAATAGCCAGAAATCTAGATTTTGGCAGTGTGATAGAGTCAGTACTATCATAGGATACCTCTCCAGCTGTCACTTAGGATCAGTTGTCCTTTTCTTAGTGTCAGCTCCTTGGTGCTGTGTATAACATCTGCATTTGGGAGCTAGAAAAAGTCAAAAGGCCTGTGAACTATTTCATCTGAGATGGAAATGCAATTGAGACATGAAAGAATGTCATTTATGAGCCAGCTGAAAAAAGTCCCATTCTGAAAATCTATAAAAGACTACATTTACCTTAAGGACTGAGCATGCAAAGACAGACAGGGGCTGGTATTTCCCTCTCTAAGTGGGTGTAGCATCAGTGACAAACAATGGATGAGTGTGAGCACCAACAGCTTCTGCCAGCCAAAAGAGGGACTTTGCATCCAGAGCAGGACCATGCCCAGGAGGCAGCTGAAAAGGGAGGACTCAAAGGAGACTAATTCAAAGCTAAACTCTCAACAGAGCTCTAGATGCCCCATGGTCATTAGACCTCAGTCTTGCTCATAGCAAAACTCCAGGCTTATCTGCTTCTCATAAGAGGATATCCTCAAAATATGGTGTTTTTGGGGAACTTGGACAAAGTTTCTTGGTATATTTGCAAGTCTGTTTTAGGTATGAAAGATAATATCTTTCATAAATGTTGAAATTCTTTCTTCATCTTACCGCACTTGATCCTCTGAGGAAGGAGAGCAGGTTTCGACATACTGGCAGCAGAATCAGCATGCAATTGAAATTCAGGCAGGCTGCAGGGGCCCTTGCAAGAGCCAGAGCACGCTGTAATTAGAGAGATGCTGATATTAAATGCATTACCTAAGACATTATCCAGGGCATGGACAGGCACAGATTTCATTTATGTATTATATCATAACTGGTAAAGAGTGTGAGATCTAGAGTTCACATTTACACTGTGAATGTCTAAAGGATTCATGCTTTGGTCAAGGCAGAAACACTTGTGCAGGCAGAACACACTCCTGCAGACAAACAGACACCTCCTGTTTCCAGTTTTGAATTAGTATGGTTGTATAAAAAAGCTCCCTGTCACGTCTGGCATTCAACAGGCAAACACAGGTGCAAATCTAAGCCATTAGTAGAGGTTTTGTGTCCCAAGGCTGTAAAGAGTCTGTGGTTTCAGTTGGTGGGGGTTATGGTAAATGGACAACTTATAAGAGAAATGGTTTAAGTTCTCTGTCAGTAAAGTAATCTAGGGAAATTTGTTGCCTCAGCTTTTAGGAATCTGTTTCCTTAGTATTGGTCTTTACAGCCTGAATTATTTAAGATTTTTGAACTATCTGAAATGAAGGGAAAATGACCATATTAATCAAAATGCAATGAAGGGAAGAAAAATAATGTTTGTTCTCCTTGCATGGATTGAGACCTTTTAGGTTTTAGACCACAGCTTTTTTGGTTTACACTGAGCTCTACTTATCCAAGCATGAGTCTCTGTGACTTCAAAGGCAACTGCAAAGGACAGGATTTAATCCACAGACCAGAAGCTGTATGCAGAAGAGGATTTCATGCTTTGTAGAATTAAACAATGGCTTTGCAAACCTTTGGCAAAATGCTGTGCTCTGTAATCTGAAGCTTAGGTTGATTTTTATGCCTGTGATCAGGGTTTTAAAATATGTGAACAAATTAATTTTCCTTGTCAATTGGTCATGACCTGTGGTAGCTTTGGAAGCAAGTTTGTAATAGGACACATAATGCTGCATTAACCAGTAGGATTACATGGAATAGCCCAGGATCCAGGATCACTTCACTACCTGACTACCACTCACACTCTTGATGAGTATATGAATGGTGATTGCTTTTCACAGCCAATATCTTCATAAACTATTCATGCTCTGAAAAATAATTGCAAGGAGAAATGACTGCACAACAGTTCAACAGCAAAATTTTATTAATATTTTGCTTAATAAAGTAGCCACAATTAATGCTTAATTTAATTACCAGGAGCATAATAGTTAACTGAAAACATCTTTAGAATGGATCTCTCTATTTTGTGTATCAGCTTTCTGTTCAGAAGCACTGAACATCTGCCTGCATTCAGTTATCTGCTTGCATGTGACCTCTACATGAGCCTGCTGCTCCAGCCACTCGGTCCAGTTTTGATCAGCTAAAACTATCCAAAATTGCTGTGTGCTCTGTCTGTGCCAAAATAATAAAGTCTTGTACTTACGCCAAGGAGCACTCTGGTGTAGAAGAATTTTGGTGGGACATCATACACAAGATAGTACCACCAAAAGAGGAAGACATTTAAGCCCAGCCACACAAGCTGAAAAGAGAATTAAACAGGAAGCTTACAGTTTGTTGTTAGAAATAATCCATCTGAATTTACACAGTTCAGATAACAGTTACTTCCCTGTGCTCCTGTTTGTGCAGAGAGATGTACTGCAGGGTATAAAGGTTTCAGCAAGTGTGATAGAAATCTTTCTGGTGGAAACAGGCTCTGATTTGTGAACACATGGTACAGGAGTGGCAACAGACCAAAACACAGCAATGTGCAGCTGAAATGGAGTTTTCAAGGAGTTTAGGGTTGGTTGTATCAGGACTGTCATATTACAAGTGTTGAATTCTGAGTCCAGATAAATCTCCAAATACTAGTGAAGGTTAGGGACTCTTCCAAATGGCAGTTCCACAGGCACATTAACCTATGTGAGAGGAAGACTTGGAAGCTGTGACAAAGAAGCTTAGGATCTAAATTTAGATGGGCTAAATTACACATAGGGCTGAATTCAAGAAGAGGGTCTGAAGTCAGCCAGCAGGGAATATTTAAAACAGGCCCTTTGGTAGCATGTAGGCTACCCCAAACCAGGCTTCTGTGTAGCTGTACTGCAGAATTTTATCACACTTACACATCCTGAGGTGCATGGTATTAACTCTTAGGCAGCTACAAGTGCATATGGCAAAAAGATCATAATGAATCTTAGGATATTTGCCCTCCTGGAGCTGGTTGGATGACTTCACATCCCAAATTGAAACATATCTGTAACACTGCACTCAATCTAAGTAGTTGTACTAAGTGGTGCATGAAAACAGAGAGAAAGTCTGAGAACTGGGAGAAAGCCCAGAAAAGTGACATTACAGTTCCTCACCCCTCCTAACCCATACATTTTGCTAATTCTTTGGCTCAAATAACACTGCAAAAAAACCCTTGGGATTATTTCACATCTTGAAAATGTAAATAAATACTGGGAAATGAAGGGATTTCCATTAGGGTAAGGCAGTATATAGGAAATCCCCAAGTTCTCATTAAAACACCAAGCTCATCTCAGGATTAAGTGCTTAGGACATTTATTAAAAGTGACAGTGGCACACTCTGGCAGCGTGTTTCTGCTTTGTTGAGGTATGAATTGTGTCTGTCCTGTTTCTGTCAAGCACTGGACAACCCTGTGCCTGCTCAGTGTGCAGTAAAGATGCAGAGGCCAAAGCAGAACACTTGGTCATGGTTTCCAGTGGTCTGTCTTTTTAGCTGGTTTCTGTATCTGTGTTAGTTTCCTTCCCCATTACCCTCACCTTGTTATAGCTTTGAGGTTCAAAAACTAAATTCCTTATTTGAGCAAAATAAAGGCCTCTTACTTAATTCTTTTAACATTTCAGTTCTGGTGGGAAAAAAAGAAAAAACAGAATTCACCTCTTGGCAGTTTCAACTTCCTCAAGTCATTGAAGGTGACAGCAAACACAGTCACTCCCTTTCAAAGCACTGAAGTGCCACAGCTATGGGATTATGTTCCTAAATTACAAGGTGATACACAACTACTGATTGCTCATAGCAGCAGAAATACTTCTTGGAATAAAGATGCTCACATTTTAGACACCAAAAATATACAAATTCTGTGCCTTCTTTTTCTTCCTCTCAATATTTACATCTACTAACAAAAGGTAGTCACAATAGCTGAACTGCTCTTACATTTTAGTTTTGTATATGTTTTTAATACATATATGTATATGTACATAGTATAAGTTTAGAGGTCTACCTTTAGCCCTTGTGTCACCATGTGAAGTAAAAAAAAGAAAACACTAGAATATAAACTTCATTTTCTCCAAGGAGGACTGCCCTTCTTACTCTTTAGCACTTGTAAATGCCACTCAGATTTTCCATACTTATAAATCTTGCTCAGAATTAATTTAACCTACTTTCATAGCCCCTCTATGCAAACTGTAAACAAATTCAATTAAAACAGTAGTTGTCTTAATGAAGGATTTATGAATCTCTGCTCTAAATTATTAAATCTGACATTAATAAATATTTTATACCATCAAGACACTGTGCTTGCAGTTACATCCACTTCTGTTCATAAAGTGCAGGAAAGGGTGATGGTTTTAATTGCTTTCTCTGTTGAAGTGCACGTAGTTAAGGGAGTTTTAAAGTTATTTGTTTAGCTTAACTAAAGTATTTCTAAAATACTTTAGTATTTAAAGTATTTTTAAAGTATTAAAAAGAAAAAGTATTTGCTTGACTAAAGTATTTCTAACAAAGCAAAGTTAATACGCTATCAATTCTCAGTTAACAATGAAGCCTACAGCAACTGAAATACCAGAGAGCTCCTTAAAAATTATTCCCCTGAAGCATTTCCTTGCATTTGCTGCCCCAGTTTCAGCATAATCAGGTGCATCTTTCACTGGCATAGTGAGAACTGCTCAGCACAGCTTTCTGTAGAACTTTTCACGAGACACAAATCACAATAAAACTTGTACTTACGACGACGAAGATGGACAGTCCTTCATTCTCCACCCAGTTCCCCATGGCCGCCCGAGATGTGTGTGCACAACAGCCCCGCTCTCTCTGGGACAGCCTCTACGTCTTCTCTCATGAGGAAGTGAGACCAAAAGGTTGCTGCACCCTGTTTCCTTTCTCATTCATTTGGGAAATAAGTTAACCATTTAACCATGACCCCAGTTCTGTTTCAAATATGTTTCTACCATCTCTACATATAACATTTCATAACTCGAATACATATAAACTGTTGAAATAGACTTTTTCATTGTTGATACAAAGGATAGAATAAATTATACAACTGGTCAGGTTTTCTGCTAAAAAATGTATTGCCACTTTACATAACTTTTAATGCTGAAGTGTAACATAGAAAGCACAGAAGAGTTACCTCTGCCCAGACCTGTCTCTGTTTAATCACCTTAGGACTGAGATGCAGTTCATGCTAATCTTTGTAGATAAATAATCACTGGTACTATTTCTCTTCCAGTAATTCAATGTCCATGGAAACTTCAAAGTGTAATCTAGCATTCCTCTTTGTCTGGTACATTCAAACCTCGCTAAATTCCTTCCAAAATTCCTCCTGTTCTGGACAAAACTGAGGACTAATGTCACTGGATCAGCTTTTTTTTATGGGTTTGCGTCTCACAGGGTCCCCTTTGATGGCCATCCCAAATGGATCACAGAATTATAGAATGATAGGCAGGGAGGCCACCCACGTATTCAGGCTGCTCAGGGCCCCAACCAACCTGACCTTGGATGCTTTCAGGGATGGGGTAACACTTTCAGGGATGCTGGATGTCATCAGAGGGTCTGGTGCCCATATTTTTGTTTATGGAGGTAGCCTCTGGAAGTTAAACAGCTGGAGTGGCTAGGGAAGAAAAGGAGGAGGGCAGTTCTAATTTGTGGATGTCCATTCTTGCAGGGAAGACAAGCCTTCTCTCCCTGACCAGGAATGGCAGCATTCTCACTGCCTTTTTCTTCTCCCTAGCTCAGGGTAAGTTTCTTGTGCCTTTTCTGGGGTGAGCCAGCACAGGTATCCAGGATGTTTTGAGCTTCAGCAGCTTTACCTCGCCTGGAAGCTCCTCAGGAACTGTAGCCCCTGAAACATGGATTTATTGGCTCAGGAGGTTTCTGGCAGGCTACAAACCCAGAAGGGACGGATCTTGGACCAGTCACAACAGTTGTAAAGTTTGAGGTCCTTTTGACAGCCTGAACACAGACCATGAAACAGAGTATATATCAGCTGCCTTCAGCCTAGCAATTATCAAATGCAATAGCTGATCTTACTGCCTGAACTCAAAAGAAAGGGCAGAGTTGCTGGGCCCTTCCACAGATGGTGAGTTCTGCTGCTCCCTGATGCCTGTGAGTTTTCTGTTACCTCTGAAAGTGACATGACAAGCACAGCAAACTTCGTTGTTGCAAGTGACAAATTTGAGCAGAAATGGTACCAAAACCACCCATGCATCACCCCTGATTTAATTCTGATTGCTTCACCTTCTAAATGAATGAAACATTTTTGCTATTACAAAAACATGAATGTTTTATACTTTGTACTTATTTGGAAAATGCATCCTGTATGAGAAAAAAACGTTGTCAGCTGTGTATTAATTATGTAGGAGTGTAAAACTGAAGTATGGAAAAAATTAAATGCTATCTCACTCTGTTTATAAAATTTATTTCAAGCTACTTAATTAGACAGAGCATTTTCCATCCTTCCTTGTGCTCAAAAGTTCAGTCAACACTGATCCTTTTGTAGCATGACAGTATTGTAAAAGTATTTATGTCTCAGGGTTCTTCCTTTCCTCACAGTAATTTTACCTCATTGCTTAGGAATTAATTTAGCTCCTCTCCTGCTCTGCACAACAGTGGTCTGTGTATTGCTGCACAAATTTAATGCCAGGTGTTTGCAATAGGCCTAGGGGTTTCACACATGTCCCTAAAAGGGACAATGAAAAATTTTGCAAGTAAACACACAAAAGAGAGAGTGATGTGAAGAACAGAGGGAGAGATCCAGCTCCTCCTTCTCATGCAGCAGGGGGAAAGCCAAGTAGAGACCTTGATTAACCTCTTCTATTTTGTAGCCTGAAGTATTTATTTTGAAAGCTGTGCAATCACTGTTTACAGACCTTCCCTTGATTCTGCACCAAAGAGGAAGAAGCAAACAAGGGACTTGTCAAGTTTTCTTCCCTGAAAAGACTTTACACACAGCCTGAGGCTGTCACTCTTTGTGCTTGCCTTCACTCCAGGGAATGACATAGACTGAAACTTCTGCTCTTTTTATTTTGTTTACAAAGTAAATGATTCCAAGTTGAGAGTGCAGAAAAGGGGATAGATATGAGCCAGGGAAAAACATGTCAATGAGACTGCAATAAGGACTGGCAGATCCTTCTAGGTCCTCACTTTACACTAACTCTCAATGCAATTCCCTGTTCCAGTGCTTCCTCACACTGACTTGCAGTCATCATGAGAGACCCATGTGCTGTATTAAAAAAAATCTGTCTGGTCCAGATGCTGCTTGCCACACCAGTCTTGGCTTGAAGGCAAGCAGCACCACCACAAAACAGGCCAGAATGGCTGCACACTGCTGTGTGATTGTAGAAGAGACACCACCAGCAACATGTCCTAAGTACAGACAGAAATTTCATCTCAGTGAGCATTCAGTAGTTTCCAGGAAGAGGTGCACTAAAGCTGCAACAGCGTAACCTCCCATGTATAAAGGCAGAGGTAAAATTAACCTGCTTTTGCATAGGACTGAGGGAGAGGGAGCCCAGATGGCATCCTTTGGGCAGGGTACCAGTTTTATCATCTGCTAATGTGGCTCTGGAACACAACCATCATCTATTTGCGAGACTTCTCTTCCCAGGGCTGCAGATCCACTTCGTTTACACGTGCTGGTGATAGCCCAGGATAACTTCTCTCTGCCTGGAGAGAGGGACTCCACCAGCGATTTCCCGCTCAAGAAAACATCTCAAAAGATGTAAGAAGGGACGGCAGTCTCTCCTGTGCCCATCTCGCCCGGGTCGGTGGTTCAGCAGCCCCGCGGTGCCACCCGCTGGCAGCGCCGGCCCCGCACCGCTGCCGGGGGAAGGAGCTGGAATCCTGCTCCGTCCGTCCCGGACCTTCCCTCCACATGCACCTGCCCTCGTGTCACCTTTCCTGCTGCATCCCTGCTCAAAACCACTTTCCTGCTTTTCCCTCTCTCTTTCAGCGCCGGGCTGACAAATCCCATTTCTAATTAGCAGTTTCTGATCACAGTCTGGGAAAGGACTTCCAGACTCCTTAGCTCACTTTGTTCTTCCCAACAGGATCTGCTGCAGCTGTATTAAACCTGACACACGTTTGCACCCCCATTCCACAACCAGAAATAAAGGAGGTGCCTCGCAGCCTGCTAGAGCTGCGCTGTGGTAGCTCATGCCCATGGTATCAGTACAGCTCCACATCCACAGAAGTATTCCAGCATCCCCCTTCATGCCTGGGAACAGCCCCCAGGTGTGAACTCCTCAGTGCCCAAACCCTGCAGCACAGGACAACACTACAGGTCTTCCAATGCTGCAGTTTGTCTTGTGAAATACAAGGAGTGCTGTGATAATTCTTTTGCTGATTTTTCTCCCTCCCAGTCCTGAGTGTGGAGGTGTGGGGGTGACCCAGCTCTGTCAGGAGATGACTGTCCACTATCAGACACCTGACAGACACAGCCTTGGTTTTAAGTTCATTTTCAGTAATATCAACAGAGGAAACACTGAGGAATGATGTCATATTTAATGGATGTGTCTAAGCAAGATAACATGATACAATAAATTATGGCACCAAGGAAGAGGCTTTTGCTTTAAAATTATCCTTCAGCTAGATTACTAAAAGAGAGCTCATCCTTGTGCCAAGATTCAGCATGAAGCCTATATGCTGCTAAATCATACCTAAATTGCCTCTTATTATAGAATTACATTGCTCCAGCCACACAACTGCTGAATTTATATGTTTCCCTTCCTTCATTTGTCTTGATAAAGCTTTCTTACTTCTGGGTTTTCCCTGAAAACTTGGACACTGGCCTGAGACTATCTCACAAACCCCTATCTGGCTTAAGTTACACTCAAGAGAAGTTTGGAAGCATCCATCCATTTTTTTGGGAACACAATGAAGACACAAGGTGTCTGATAATTTGTGTGCCCATAATTTAGGCTTTGAACTGAGATGAATTTCTTCCAGGTTAAATTACCACTGGATAAGTAGTTATTAAAGCCTCCTGTTGTATGACTGTTTACAGCAGTTTATTCATAAACACAACCCCCTCCCTCCTGGCATTTTTAGCACTTCCAGAGAAATCACAATGAAAAATAAAATTTCAACAAGTGGGTTAGATTAGGGACTACAATTTCCACAATATTATTTATTCATTTGATTTCTTGTGTTTATGACTTCTTTAGTTTAGATGGTTTAATAACATTCTGCTATTTTTCACTGTCCAGGCTTTCAGGGGAGCAGCAATAGGCTAGAGGTACCTCATTTCTTTCTCAGCTGGACTTAGAGATCCTCTCACACAGTCTTCTACCAAAGCTTGAGGAGCTGTGTCCACCTTGATCAAAATCAGAGCTGTTTACTGCTAATTACAGTGAGTTATGACACTTTCTTTTGTATTAAGGGACATAGTGTCATCTCACTGAGACTTTTGCTACCTGGCAGGGAGAGTCTGCCAAATCATACTCCAACCCTGTGTCAGTATTTTTAATCCCCATACAAATACACTCCTACACATGCTAAAATTGCATTTAGTTTTCTATTACACTAGAACTTCTTCTGATTGAGTGATACACTTAAGACTATAAAGTTTGTTGTTTTTAATTTTAGATCTCCCACTAACAAAACATCCCTTTCCCTAGTGATTTTTTTTTCTTTTCTTCCTTGAAGAGACAACAGCTCACTTGCTGTTGTGCCCTGGGAAGAACAGTGATGTATGGGTTATTAAGATAGCAGCTTAAACACAAAAGCCCTTGACTGCTAAAGGACACTATAAGGCAAGTGAGAGATAGCTAATGATGATGGCTAATGGATTCCTGCTTGGTGCCCTTGGGGGCTTCCATTGCATTTTGGGCCAATGTTAAATTATGGTGAAGAGTCAGCTGTCACTGGCATCTGAGTTGTCTGATGAGTTAATGCTACAGCACTCTGCAGCCCTCCCTGAATTTGCCTTACCATCAATCCTCATGGCACAACACCAACATCCTTGCTGAGGCTCATATTTCATGGCTAGGCAGAAGTAATTTTTCACTTATTACATTCCTTGCCTGTTCCCACCTGATAACCTGTCTCCTGCAAAGTCTTCCCTTTTCCTTTCCTCTGAATCTGAGGAAGCTTGGTTCATTTCTCATCCACACAGCCAATAGCACAGGGAGTGTCCCAGGTTTCTCCAATCAATTATCTTTTATCTTTCTGTAAAGAACAGAAAGGTTTTTTCAGCACATCACATCTTTTCAGCTGATGAAGAAAAGATCAAAGCAGGAACCATCCAGCTACCCAGTGGTTTAAAAAACTACCTGCCATATTGCATGGTCCATTGTTTTTCTTCCCATGCATAAGGAAGGTGGAACTGTGTAAGCAAACTGCACATAAGATGTCAGTGGTAACATTTCTGTTCTGACCATTAGCACTCTGCCTGTTTGTGTTCAGATGCAGAATCAGACTAACGTGTGTACTACAACACATATCATACATAAAATACAAATATAATTACATATTTCTATATTAATATGGATTACATATATACAGATACATATAATATACATATAATTAAGACTGCTGGTATTAAAGTAGTCAAACAAAAAAGATAGATCATGATTTTTTTAGCATGATGCTGTGTCCTAGATCAGAATGACTTTCACAGTTTCTGCCTCACTGTGCCTGGATTCCTTTCTGGGGTTTTCACCATGTCTCTCCAGGAGCATCAATAGAGAAATCTAGGCTTACCCTCAATGCAACATGTTAGTGAGTTGCCACACATACTTCCATAGGTTTACAGCGACTTTTTTTTTTCCTTCATAAAATATTTATCTTTCTCCTGTTTGGTATTTTTTCTTCTTGTTGCTTAAAAAAATAAGAAGGGTGGGAAAGACCACAAGAAACATAATGAAAAAAACTTTAAACACCTAATTATTGTGCTTTTGTAGGGCTCTCTTACTTTTCTTGTAGCTCCAAAGTTGAAGCTCCTTCTGTTAGAAAACTCCATTTCCCTCTAATTCTATTTTTTTTAATGACACCTGGATGTTTTTGAGTTACTGCACTGCCCACCATTATTAAAATATTTAAAATGGCAATGAAGTATTGATGCATTCCATGAGTTCAGCCCTTTTCATTGCCTGGAATGTTTGTCTCCAAAAGAGTAGCCCTGCTGAAAAATCTGGCTGAGCATTTCACGGTGCCTTGTTTCTCCATTTCTGTTTAAAACGACCCCCATGAAGCAGCAGAGAGGAGGAGTAGCCAGGACACCCATTCTGAAGAATGTAACTGGTGCTGTGAGAGCCAGAGAAGGCAGAACTGAAGTAATCACAATCACTCTCTTCTGTTTGCTGTCGAGTCCAGCACACAACTTACTCCATTTACAAGAACTGCAAATCCATGCACAAACACAACAAAATGCAATGCTGGCACCTCGTCTGTAAGGTGCCGTGCTATTGTTTTTGACATTTACTTTACATTCTAATGGCAGATGTGAATTAATCTTCACCTTGACTACCTCTAGCATTGCTCTCCATCTAAATCTGCTCCTGATCATTTTCCAGAAAGTGTCTGTGGCTGATTAAAGCTCTGTACTGACAGGGCACATTAATCAGATGAAACAAATAGCTGATGAGAGACATTTCAGAAGTTAAAATATGTAACATTTATCTGCTGCCATTTTGTGTGCTCTGTCAAAATAGGAAATTCAGCAATTATGAACATGAAGGCACATACCCTATTTAAGACAGGCTATTTCTAGTTCATTAAAACAATCAGGTCTCACCTTCAGGGCCAAAAAGTTACAACTGTGATGTTATTCCAGAAGGATCTCAGTAAGCAACATCCAACAAATTAGCATCCATCTTCTGCTTAGGTATGTTTTCCCATTAATGCTAGTCTGTGATTAGAAGCCTTTACACACAGATGCATTCACATCTGAATGTCTCACCTGAAAGGCAAAATTTTCATACCTGAATACAGACATTCACCATTTCCATAAACTTTATCTCAGTGGCAAGAGGTTTTCCTTGTAACTGCATGTAAAAAAAACAAAATAAAACAGAACAACAACAAGGATAAAACTGCCCTTTTTTTCCAGGATATGAAGTTGTTCATTCAGGGCAGAGATTCAGTAAGCTTTCATATTTGTAATCTTGAAACACTTATCTTTCATTCTTAGTCTAATTTTGGGGTGACCCCAAGACCTAACAGTTTGATTATACATTTTTTTCTTGGTCAGTAGGAAATCACATAATCTTTAACAGATCTTACTTTTCAAGTCTTCAGTCTCTGATAAATCAAACTTACCATCTCTACCATATGTTCATGTTTCTGTGATGATTCCCAAGTGAGTTGAGGCACTCACCACAACTTCATTTTAAAATACAAGATTATGATAATGCCTGGCTTGCAAAAATCTGAGTTCTAAGCCCTGTTTTCTTTGCTACATAAGACCTTCAAATAGGTAAAAAGTGATAGAAAATGGCTCATTGTTTTAGGCTATTATCATTGTATTAGGATATTATGAGATACTATGGGGAAAAAAATAAAGAAACTACTTGTAAATTAATTTTTTTTAATTAAAATTACAGCTTACCGGTCCCAAGTAGCCACCAGTTATATATCATAGGGAGTGCAGCTCCTACTAGCACACAGTAGTGTCAGTCAACACCAGGACTTCTAAAATTTTTTGCCAGAGCTCATGTAAGCAATGTACACACATTACAACTTGTTACAATGTATCCACTTACACCCATATTTAAAAAAATATGTGTCTATGTTATCCATTTAAATTTAGAAACACTTACATGTATTGAAAAGTTTTTGTGCATTCCTATCCCTCCACAAAAGTCCTCAGCACAGATTTTGCTAGATACTCCCAGGGTCAGATATAAGTATATGGTAAATCCAGATGAATGTAAAACAAGTGTGCAAAGAAGAAGTTAAAATATTCTTTATAAGGTTAACAACTTCCTCCCAGTTCTCAATGTAAACCAGTAAATATTCTCACACTGACAATGAATAAGCTATACTAATCTTGTTCCATGCAACACTGGCCTCTTAAACTGCCCCGCTCTTACAAAATGTTCTTCTAAACAGCAATGGAAGCGTGGGGGTAAAGAGCTCCTAAATCAATCACAGATTAATGCTTCTGTCAGGTCTTCTTGAAAATGTTTCAGCTGCTGCGTGGTGACAGATGACAGTGTGCTCTGTTACCCTTACTTTGGATTTCTTGAAAGCAGCACACTAAGAACTGACACCAACACAACTTGAGGGATAGTTTCAACATTTTAATTGGTGCTGTTTTACAAGTATAAGAGAAAACTCATGTATCAGATCTTGTATACTCTTATACACACAAATAACCCTTGCTGAGCCATCCTTTGTGTGACTCAGGACTACTCAAAAGAGTAGAGTTTTCAGCAGTAGCCCTAAACCCTTCCATGGAACACACAGGCCCCTCTAACATTCATAGAGGAGAGTAAAAGCACAGTGAACTTGCAAGAGATCACTCATCCACACACAGACAGATGCTGTACTCATACTGTCCTCTCCATGCAGCCACTGGGTGCACTGATAACAACACCCTCCAGACTGTCATTATCTGGAGAAAAACTGCCTCTCCCAGCTTTACAGCACACTTCAGAAAAATCAGCTGCTCCCTTCAAACCCTGGTCTAACACAGTAGCGTGTCTACGACTCCCTCCTGCACCTTTCCACCAGCAGTGGCAGCACAGCTGGATAAACCACCCCACAGCATGGTGACACCGGGCACTGCACAGGCAACAGCCCCTCATGCTGGTGGAGTGCTTGAACTGTATTTGGTTATTCTGCACAACTAAGGCAAAACCATAGGACAGTAACAGTACCCATATAAACTAGGTTTTTTTCCTCTCATAACAGGGATTTAAATATTCAGCTCCCTATGCATGCACTTCAGGAGACTGGTATAAAAATAAGAAGTAATATGACACACACTCTAAATATGCATATACAGTAGTCTGTGAGCTTTAATGGTACTCACTGTGTATTCATCCTGGGCTCCTGGCTCTGCAACTCTCCTACATCTGACTTCACTGCAGCACCCACCTGGCTGAGGTTTGTGAAGCTTTCACTGTTTCCAAATGGCACAATCACAACTGCACCACCACTTACAGTGTCCAAAATCTGCTTTAAGCTTTCTCTTTAAATATGAACTACTTCTACGTATGAAGTTACTTTTTAAATTTTCCCCCAAAGACTAATGTTTCTGACCTGGGCACGTCTGTAGATAGGCAGCCACTGTAATTCCCTGATTATTGATATTGATGAGTGTCCAGCTATACAGACAGATACTCAGTTTGGCTAAGAACACCAGAAAATTTGAGCCTGTGGACTGAACTCCAGAGGGTCGTAAGAAAAGGTTACATTCTCCCTTGCTCCTTTAACTCACTACTGAAAAAAAAAATGCAATAGTCTTTTACAACCAGAAAAGCACAGAGAAATCCTGTACTGCACTTTTACATACAAAGGTACAGAGAAACACAGTCGTGTCTTCAAGGAGTCACTTCACTATTCTATTCTCCTCAGAGAAATTAGAATGGAGGTGTTTGGTGTCTTCCCCAGATATGAGGTACATTCCCATTGCAAAATCAGGCCAAAAATCCCATCACCACCCTCCAATAATTTAATGACATCTACATACACATACCATACATAGACACATATTAAGCAAAATGAAAACATAACTCCATAATAAAACTGAAATATGAAGACATTAATTTACACTGTAGTAAAGAAACAAATAAAAGCAGGTTATGTCTTTGCAGCACTGCAGGTGACATATGTCATTATAAATGACCTCAGACCTGAGTTTGAGACACTTCTAAAACAATTATGCTGATGTCATCCCTATTAAGAGCTTCACATCCTGCATGATGACAGAATGGAGGCTAAACTTTAAGCACTGGGAGATGCTTTGGTCATCAATTATTTGCTTCCATGAACAGCCATAATGTGTAACATTCAAAAGAAATGTTAGGAAGGTGCTAAGCAAACAAAGTGCAAAAAAGCTTTTTTTTTTCAATTTGTGAAAATACATACAGGTCTGTGTATTTTCACTAAATTCTTGTATGTCCATCTGCTAAAGCTTTCTCAGAAACTTGCAAAATATAGAAACGCTTTTATTTATGGTGATGTATTGCTGAGAACAAAAAGTCAATGACTTCCATTTTTTCTTTCAGACTTCAGTATCAGGGTTGTGATACTGCTGACGTAAAGAAGTCAGAGGGTTTTGAATTAATGATATTAAACTAATCATAACAAATCACAGCTCAAAAAGAAGGAATCAGTGTCTTCTATCCCAGTACAAAAAGTCAACAAGCTGCCTACATGGTGCACTACCAAACCCCTGATGATCAGGGTAGTGCTCATCTCTCTAACTTCAGCCATCTAAAAGTAAGATGGATAGTCAGAACTAATTGTGAAGGCATCTGGTTAACAATGAGTAACAGGTCTTCAGAGAGTGATTCATATCACCTACATTTTTAGATGGGGTGAGTCCCTCCCTGGAGATGTGCACTGGAGAGCACCTACATGACTGGTACACACTGTCTGCCCAGCCTCTAGATATTTATATAGAGTGAATACCACCCTGACACCAGAACATCACAAAGTATTAAGAGAAATGATAATGAAAGAAAAATTAGCTATTCCAGAACACCACAATTAATGTGTTAAATTTAATTCCCTTACTAACAAGCAGTAAACATCGAGGGTGAAACAGTGCAAAGCCAATAACCCCTCTGTCCATCCTCAGTAACAGTCACATTTCTGTGTCAGTGCTGGCTAATTGGCTGTTTCATGGCAACCCAGACTACAGTGCATTGTGCAAGTCCAATCCTTCTACCACTGAGAGAGGTATTATCTTATTACACTGATTAGAGTGTAAAATAGTCTGCAATTTGATCAAAGCAGACCACAGCTACAGTCCACACACAGTCCACGTCTAAGCTCTGCTTCTGTGCTAGGGTGGCATGCCATGGGACATCCTATCTGAAATAAAATTCATCGCCTTCCATCCTCAGACCTCCTGAGAAAGGTGAGCATCAGGACAGTTTCTGAATGATGTCTCTGGTATGTGACAATAAACCTATGTGCAAAAAGGCTCTGAAAGAGAAATCTACAAACAACGATTGCTCTCCGTACACAAACACAAATACTCTTACACCGCTCTCCACAAAAACAGGCACGTCAGCCATCATGCAGTGCTACATCTGCAAGAAAGAAATCCTACCCACAAGACACAATGTCTAAGATACACAATGTTCCCAGCAGGTGATCTGCCACCTTCCAAAGGCACCTACTTGCTTCCAGTTGTACTAGGCATTGGAAGAAACACTTTGATGAGTACTCCTGTTTTGAGAATCTATTGTCTTGCTGCTGCCCCGTGCTTCATCAGTATTTTCAGGAGATTTGATCGCCACCTTGCGTGTCAGTAGAGTGGATTTGTGATGCTGGCAAATAAAGTAGAGGATCTTGAAACAGGACAGCAAAGCTTCGGTAATGCTGGAGGAGAAAAGTTTTTTGCACGGGTGACAGAACTGGTAGAACACCAACATGAAGAAGATGCCCATGCAGTAACCTATCAGGAGCTGCAGGAACAGCATTGGGGCACAGACATAGAGGTAGAAGTCTGTTCTGTAAATGTACCACATCAGCAGGAGGAAGGCGTTCTCCATCAGCCGCACGATGTAGTACACCGTCATGCGGTACCAGTTCTGGGACTTGCTAATCAAGTCAGGGTCGCTGAGCTCCACCTGCGCCGCCGACCAGCAGAACATGTTAATGCCAGCATACAGGAACGTGAGGAGGCACAGGACGATGGTAGTGCCCACCCTGCTCAATTCCTTCTCTATGTTCTCAGGAAATGGCGACTTGCTAAGCCAGAAGAGAATCCACGGGTAGAGGAAGAAAGCTAAGAAATTCAGTAGCACGACCAGGAAGACCCAGATTCGAAGGACTGAACCGAAAAGCACCAAGACCGTGACCCGCGTGGCGATCTCAAAGCTCCTCCACATGAATATGCAGAGGTAGGCAGCAGGCTTCACACGGATGTTGTAATCGTCGTACTTGATCTTAATGGCCAGGATGTTGCAGCGTAAGGCACCGTAAACGATCGACAGGAGAGAAAGCAACATAAAAATACCTACAGAGAGAAAAGACAAATCAGGACTTCAGCTTAGCAGCAGACATTGCATCAGGGGAGTGCAGGTGCAGTCATTGTCATTGCACTCCTGGGGATTCCCAGCAGTGTGTAATGCCACAGGAAACATTCCCAGCCCATACTTGTGTGAAGGAAATGAACTCTACCCCAGTCAAACCCAGCACATTACTCTAATCCTGTTTTGGTCCCTGTTTGATACTTATGCAGAAAGCTGGTAAGAAAAAGAAGGCACTTAGCAGCCATAAGTGTCTGTCCCTCCTCCTCCTGCCCAGGGCTGTTCATACACAGGCTGTCCTTGGTAATTTCACAGCTCAGTCATTTACAGTATCCAACTTGCTCCCAAACTCCTACAGTACTCCACAAGGCACAGGGGTGCTACTCCCTTTCCATACAGATGAAAAACTGCAAAATAGAACCTGAAACTTTGGAGCAACTTGGACATGCAGATAACTTTTAGTGCTTGTCAAGTTCTGTGTTGAAGCAAATCACAAACAAGGTATGTAATACAGCTCAAAATTGAAATCTGAAGGAATTTAAACCCAGCACTGTCCACATCATCTTTGACTGTGTAGAGAGATATTTACTCACCTGTGTGCACTGTGTTTTCCTATACATCAATCTTCTGTATACACCCATCTGTATCATGCATTTAAAAAAACCACTCCTATCAAAAATGTCTTTAAATTCAGATCAATTTTCAGTACCTCACACATAACCAGAATCCCTGAAAGGAAGGTTTCACATTTAAATTCTGCAGAAAGTGAAGGCAGAGACCAGATGTTACTCGGCACTGCAGGAGGGTGTCCTGTCTTGCCATATTAAGTAGGTACAAATGTACATGAATAATGGACACAGAGAATAAACAAAGTGCTAACTGCCCACAGGTTATTTAGTATTTGCATACACAATTATATAAATATTTATTCACATTTTTTACCAACATGCTGAATAGCTGATATTGCACCAGATAAAATAATCAGAGTTCTGAATTCCTAATTATGTCAATTACATTTGCAATGCTTAGCAGCCAGTGTTTTCTGCAGCCTTCAATTATTTTGTGTGCCAATATCCTGCAAATAAACATTTATATCCTACAAATAAACCAGATTCCCTGTTTTGTTATAGCTATGTGGCCAAAATTATCAGGGTTTGGGCTTTTTTTCTAATTATAAGTCACTAATGTCTAAGCAATCCTTTGGAAAAACAAGTGTATTTTAAGATCTCTAACAACTTTCTAAGAGAATTTTCTCTATAATTTCAGCAAATCTCTTTTCCATTATGATCCGCAAACACCTCTGGATTACTTTGGAAAATAATTAAGTCTTTATTTTTAACTAATTTTCCAAAGCACTCAGTAAGGTGAAAAACATTTATCATTTTATATGGTAATTTTGTACATGACAGTTTGGTGGTGCATACATTCTCTGAAAATGTTTATGTTGAAATTGTTAGTAGGTAGTCAGTAGTTTTTACTTCTTACAGCCCTGAATAATGTGTCTCATGATGACTTAAAATAACCACGTGACAATAAACCTATGAGCTAAAGACACATAGAGCTGGGCATTTTTAATTGTTATGTCTGGGAAAAACATCATCTGAAAGCAGAAGAGCAGGTGAGTTCAGTCAAGAATACTGCTTGATGTCCTATGGCTTTTTAAAAAATCTTTCCTGATAGTTTTGAGCTGTGAAAGAATACAAATTCCAGCAGCTAATCAAGCAAAAGGATGTTCTCAGAGTTAAAGGAACATAAAGATGTACCCACTGGGGACTGAGTGTTGCTATGCTGGAACTCTGCTTGCTTTCTGCTTTGACAAGCTGAAACATTGATCTTATTCCCCAATTTCACTTTAGGGAATCCATACTAATCTCAAACCTATCTTATAAACTCAAGCCTTCAAAAGAGGCATTTCTCCATTGACAGAAAATAAGTCATGCTGACTCTGGTTTAATACACTAATCCAGTCTTACTCCTTTCCTAAAAGCTCATCATTGTCACCAAACCTTCAGTTCAAACATAATTTTTAACTCTGTGAGAAAGATGGTTAGAAGCAACCACAAAGAGAAATATGTGAGAGTGACACTGTTGCTTTTACTCATCCTGAGCAGGCAAAGAAATGTAAATTTAAAAGGCAAAGTATCTTCCCCTGGAACATTTCCAAATCCTCTAACAATCCTTATAAAGATGGCATTTCTCTTCTTCCTTCCTCTTCCCGAAAGGCTTTTTCTTACAAAATCTTCTTCATACAAATCAGAGGTGGACACCCACAGAGTAATCCAGGGAGGCACTGATTTGCTTTTCTGTATTTTAGAATTACATCTGTATGGAGATGCTCCTGGGAAGCATGAAATAACTGCTGCATTTGCAAGTGGGTTCACCAAACTCTCTGGTGAGCCAGCTTATCTCTGGTCATTTCACCCAAGGAATGTCACTTATCAGTTTGTCATTTCAACTTATCTCAGCAGTGACTGAAAAAGCTAGAAGCAATAGAGCATTACAAATGATTATTAAATATGCAATTCTCTGATCATTTAGAACACAGGACCTCTCTTTGGAAATCACAACCAGTAAGGTCAAAACCAGTAATAAAAAGAAGACAATAAAAAGGTGACTTTTCTCAAGTAAATGCCATCTACAGCAAAGTGACTGGAGATTTTGCTAGTTGCACCGTTCAGCAAAGGATTCAATCACGTTGTCCCCATCCCACATCACAAATGCCATGGCTATTTGAAGGACCTACCTTAGTTATGAAGAACTCAGGGACTGGAAGGACTAATGTCTACCTCAGGAACTGGAAGGAGCAATGTCTTCCAAGAAACTACTGCTATGATGTTCTGGTCTTGGCTGAGGTAGAGTTAATTTTTTTTCTAGTAGCTGATGCAGTGCTGAGTTTGGATTCAGTATAAGAATAATGTTGATAACACACTGATTTAGTTGCTGCTCAGCAGTGCTTTAAGTCAAGGACTTTTCAGTTTCCCATGCTCTGCCAGTGAAGAAGTACACAAGAAGCTGTGAAGAAGCACAGCCAGAACAGACGACCCAAACTATCCAGAGGGATATTCCATACCATTGGTATCATGATCAATGTATGAACTGGGGAGAGTTGTCTGGGAGGAGCCAGTTGGTGCTGGGGGATGGTTTGTGCATCACTTGTCTTTCTTGGGCTTTATTCCTCTCCCTCTTTCTCTCTCCACCCCTCTCACCCCTCTCTATCCCCTTCATTATTACTATTATTATTATTATTATTATCATTATTGTTGTTGTCATTATTATTATATTTGACTTCATTTCAGTTATTAACTTATCACCTTAGCCTCAGCCTCCCTAGCTGTGAAGCTGGTAAAGATCCTCTCAGGGCCTTAGAGATACAAGAGTGATTTAGTGTTTCAGTGGAAATGCACCTTCCACTTTCTTCGAGTTCACACAAGTGTCAAAGTCCTTTCTCACACTGAAAAGCTGTTTGTGCCATGACCAGCTGGAGATGGTTCTCTATTTAGCAGTGAGCCAGAAAATCAAGAGCACATCATGGAAGCAAGATGTAGAGTTCCACAGTAAGACACGTGTGTGCTGGTAAGCCCGTGTTGGTGAAGGCTTAACAGCTTGGGTCCAGAGATGAGATGAGCACAGCTGCATAGCAGCTTACTGAGTCCTGCCTTTTGATTCCAGAATCAGAGTCTGGCACAAGCAAAGATCGTTCATCTTCTCAGTTCATATTTAAAACTGTGTTCCTGAAAGTACATCTTCCCTAAGGCAGCATGACAAAACATGCTCTGCAGTGTACCCCAAGGAGTTTTCCAGAAAGTTTTGCTCAAAAACCAAAATGGAACAGAGGTAATTTTAAAAATTCTTCATGTAGACAGCTCAGTCCCTTCAGCTGCCTCCCTCTCATACCATAATGGTCACTTTATCAAATCAGTGTTTTTATAGCAACCCAAGTGTGCCACAGAAGGTGCCATAGTCTAAAACATTAAGATATAAACTTGAAAGCAACATTACCATCAAAAGCTATCAGGGAGATGAAACCCATTCCAGAATGCTTGGCTCCTGTGCAGGGCAGCTATAACTGACTGCCCTCCCACCCAAACACCAAAAAGGTCATAGCAACAGCTCTACCTACTTCTGGCAACCGTGATCTCCTGCTGCAGGACAGAGATGTAGAGCTGGAGCGTGAGCTGGGGCGCTGAGCCGAGGAACGCCTGGATCACAGAGGCCCTGCTGAACGCAGACCTGTGTGTGCACAGCTTGCCTTCAGCCTGTCCCACTTCCTTCTCTATTTCTTCTGAGTACCCATCCTTGGGCATCTGCCTCTTCTTTGTGATGCTGACATAGGGATCTTCAACTGTGCCAGCACGGAAGTAAATATAAAAGGCTTCCACACACCTACAAGCGAACAAGTGGATAGAGTAACAGGGAAAAATGAAAGAATGAAAGGTCTCCCCACTTCCTGGTATTCTAAGCAGTCACATACTAAGTGCTAAGACATTTTTTCATAAAGCAAAGCCTGTAGGTTTTCTCCTCCTGGTAAACTTGGAATATGATAGATTTCATTCTTTAAAACAGGAATTTACTGTTTTAAAGTTAATAAATAATGTTACTAGATAATGATAATGTTACTAGAGGGCAGGAACCTGGCAGTGCCCTTTGGGCTGCTTTTAGTACTCAGACTTGAGAGGAGGTTTAATTATTTCCTATGAGCTGCCCTTGCTCTCTGGTGTCCCATTAAAGTCCTTAAACTGCTCATCCACTACAAGGATGCCAAACCCAGAACCCAAATTGGAAGTGTGTTTCTTCAGATTCTCATGTTATTGATACATCTGTGACATGCTAATGGGATGTGGCAATAAACCCACTTTTCATATCTTTGCCTTAAAACATCTGAAGGGAGAAGCTCGGGGTACAAGCAGGTGCACACACCTCAAAACTATACCAAGCAATGGTTCAAAACACCAGTAACATGCCAGACAGTGAAAAGGTGCAGTTTTGAGCCTCACAACTCTTGAAGTCAATGTTTTTTTTTTTAAAGGCACACGAATAGGAGCTTTAGTTCCAAAGTGGGCTTACATTTATTGTACTGTTACTGTTATATTTCTGTTAATAGAAATATTAAATATAATCTGGCAAAAAAATATTCTAACTAAGAAGATGCAGTGTTTCCAGTTGCTGCAGCTCTTCATACTTTAAACATAGTGGGAGCGAAACCCTCTTGTTTATACAGGTCTAACTTCCAAGGAACAAACTGGAGCCAGCACATACACTTCTACTCATAAATTACATGTTGTTGCACTATTTGCTGCCTTCACCCATGCACAGAGACAAATCCATACATTTGGGAGAGAATAGAAAAGGTTGACTCCAGAAAATGCTGCAGCTACAAGGACAATCTGGCTCCAGGAGTATAAAAGAAGATAACAGCCCCAGAGAGATGTCTGCAAGGAAAGAACATCTTCCGCAACTTCCTTCCAATGATTGTTTTTTAACGGGCTAAAACTTTATGAAAACTAGTTCATAGTTTTCATAAAGTTTACTCATGAAGAGTAGTTCTCTTCTAAGAGAACTACTGAAGTATGAAGGTGTCAAGGGCAGGCTTGGGCATCACCCAGGACCCAAAACACACCAGAAAATATTCACCCTTGTCTAGGAAGTAATAACAAGCAAGGAACAGGCAACATCACAAGATGAGGGGGAAGGGAGAAGAAAAAAAAATTACTTCTGTTTATTTTAATAAACTTTACTTCATTTTTTCCTCTAATTGGACCACTAGCAAATTTCAAATGCTCTAAATGAAGGGCAGTTTTGGATTGTGTAGTACTATTCCTGATTCACTAGGCTTCAGCTATCATTATGACTAAAGCTATTCAACATTCCTGCTGCTCTGGATGCTCCATTCACAGAGGTGACTTTCTGTCTTCCCCTCATTAATCTTTTCACTCCCTGTCAATCTTGTTCCACATGAAAGAATCCATACAGCCAAAAATAAAGTGTGAAAAATTAATAAAGCACTGTGGCTTTACGAAGCCAGCATAGATTCCGAAACCAACAAATCGATTTTAGTCCAAAAAGAAAGATCCCAGACCATTTTTGTCTCATTTAGTATTCACAGGCATGCATTCACCCTGAGCTGAGGGCAAGGCTGAGTATATTGTGGAAAACTGGATCTCAGCATCAGGCTCTGAACTCTTGCCGTGAGTGATTAGAAGCAGATATAGTCTAGTGACCCATCTAAAAAATATGTAGTGATCCCATTAAAGAGATCAGATTTATGAGACTACTGACAATAGCAAATATTATAATCAACCAAACACTGAGTTTTGGAGCAAGCATTTGATTTTTATTTATTAGCTGGGTATTAAGTAGCAGTATATTGTTTGTGATGGGGATTTTTTGTCCATACAGAAAAGCAAACATAAGGGGCAATGGTCTGATGAGCAAATCTTAGAGCTAAATGGGGCTTTTACCACTACAACAGAGCAATAAAAAAAGCTATATGCAAGCATTCAGATTATATTGATAATGATGCCCATTTTCTCCCAGGCCCTGCCAGTCCCATGCAAGAGTGTTTTTGGAAGTCAAGCTTTCTGGGACAAATAACAAATGCACTCAGGATTCCAGCTGGTGCCACTGCCCAAGCAACTGCTTCCAGCAGGAGCAGACTGGCAGTTGACACACTAGAAAGAACAAGCACCAATCTAGAAGTTTAAGGAATAGAGTGTGGGAGGGGCACAGGCACTTGAATGACCATGCAAGTGAGAAAGGTCCAGAACTGTGATGAAGAATCAATGATGCAGATGATGCAGTGTCAAACTGTGAATTTGCCTATGAAGTACATGCTGAGGGGTTGGGCATCTTGTCTTTAAATGAGCTACCTGGCTTGCTCTTTTTAGCATGAAATACAACTAAGAGACAATGCAAGAAGGGGATTGCTTCATGGCAGCTTTCCCCCACAGTTACAAGCCCCTGCAGCATGGTGAATTCCACAGAAGCCCTCGTTGCTGCACTGCTCCAGAGGGAGAGGAGTGAGAGATACCAACTTCTGCAAAATCCATCTCCTGCAATGATGTTTAGGGCCACTTCAAGAGCCCTTCACATGGTGTCAAGAGCAGAAGGCAAGCAGCCAGCTGTTTCCTCTGCATGTAACGCACTGACAACCACAGCACAGGCTCTGAAGGAACTAAAATTGCTCTGAGGAATAAAAAGTCAGATCTACTTTCTACAGTGAAAGTTAAGAGGTAAGCTAAGGATGGTGCTGCTTTCTCCCCTGCTGCCACATCTTGGCAGAAAGAAGAGCCATACTTTTTCAGGGATCCTGACAGTGCCCACAAAGAGTGATTCAGCCGCAACACATTTGTCTTCTACACAGTAAGTAGGAGGAATAATCCTACCCTTATATGCTTGCTGAGAGTGAGCACCTCATTCCCTCTTTTAATCATGGATGCGTGGGATTGGAACACAGGCAAAATAATGGTGGTGTGAAGAGGGAGAAGGCAATGTAAACAGGGAACTTTCCACACCCAACCAGCACTCCAAGAACAAATGGCTATTTGAGACCTATCCACACACACCCTCTGTAAATGTACAAGCAGATATCTCTGACACATAATTTTTACTAATTCCTTCTCTTTAGAGAAGTACACAAAATATTTATCAGTCCTGAAGATTTACCTACCTGCATCAGGCAAAGATCTGTTCCTCACTCATTGCTCTACCTCGTATCTGCACTAATTTCCTGTTCACCTCACCATGGACACCTAACACATCTGCTCAAGAATAAAGGAAAGAAAATAGCCTGAAGAGATTCTAAACATATTCTTCCCATCTGGAAAAGAGGGAGGCATATCAAGAGTTGTTAAGTTTAAAGCTAGGAGGATCTCCTACAGTGAGGTCTGTCAATGAAGTCCTACAAAGAAGGGAAGTTTTTAGACCTGTTCTATTTTGAACTATTAAGCAGGTCACTAGCAAAGAGAGACTACCCACAAGAGACAAGATTTCTGCAAAATATCACTGAAACAGTATCTGCACCACTAGAGTTTATTAGATTTCAAACTGCAGAATTAAATGCCCAAAACATGAATGATTGTAAAAAATCCGGGGTTTTGTTTTTTCTTTTTTTTTTTTTTTTTTACTTCCTGCAGCTCACAGGATCAAACTTTGGCCATAACAGTAGCTCCTCTGGCAGTTTGATGCAAGCTTCCTCCTGCATCTGCTGTGCTGCTGTCTACATGGTACATAGAGACATGTAATTGTTTCTCCTTATGCCTTGAGAAACAAAGCCTGATACCATTAAAAAAAAAAAAGTCTATTGTTTATATCCTTGTCCTATTATAACCTGAGGAAAACAGTCATTAGTGTTCTATATAGGGGGCCTGTTATATTTACTTGAGATATTTTGGCAAGAGTTTATCCTTCTGCTGACCCAGCCCTCCCCTGACTGCGTCTCCTCACACAGAACAGGTTGGGCTCACACTGCACTAACAGAGCACCAAAGACACCTGCAATCACTCAAACTTCCCTCTCCATGAAGTTGGTACCAGAAGGAAGCACTGCCAGGTTCACATCAGTTGCTTTTGATGATGCCTCTTCAGTACTGTCTTCAGTAAATCAGGTGGGAGGAGTATCCAGAAGGCTCACGGTCCCAGCACCACCAACATCCCCAGTGTGTGACTGTGAGCCCCGACTGGACAAGTCAGTTTGCTGGAAATCTGCTCTCAGCTCTTGACCTTGTTATTACTTGAAGAATTGAAAAAGGCAAGCAAGATAACAGGGGGTTCTCTGGTGCCTATCATGAAGGGTAAGGACAAAAGGAGGCTCAGGGGAACATTATTGCTCTCTGCAACTCCTCGAGGTTGTAGTGAGGTGGGGATCAGTCTCTTCTCCTAAGATAACAGGAGACAGGGCAAGAAGAAATGGCCTAAAGTTGGGCCAGGGGAGGCTCAGGTGGATATTAGTCAAGATTTTTTCACTGCAAGGGCAGTCAGGCATTGGAATAAGCTGCCCAGGGAAGTGGTGTAATCACCATGCCTAGAAATGTTCAAAAGGCATGTGGTGCTCATGGACATGGCTTAGTGGTGAACAAAGCGGTGCTGGGTGAGTTGAACTCAGTGATCTTAGAGGTCTTTTCCAACTTAAAAATTCCCTGATTCTCTGAGGGGTTATTTACACTTAGAAGAAATCCTTAAATGTAGACCAGTACACCAGCAAAACTACATCCAGTAATTATGTATGGGAATTGTAGCAGCACTTAAAATCTCAAGGTGACCTTGGTGCTACAGGGGCCACCCAAATGAAGGGAACAAAGAGACAGACTCTAGAATAGGAGCAGCCTGAGCCAAAAAGTTCATCATGAACTTCCCCAGAGAAAAGACAAAAGTAATAAACCTCTCATTGACACTAGCTACTGTTTTAAGTAATTTTCTTTCTGTTATAATTTACTAAGTGTGGTAAAAGAATCTCCTTTTATAAAAAAAGAAAAAAAAATACCCAAAACCCCAAAACCAAACCTACCTGAATACATCTTCTAAGCATTCAGACAAATTAGTGCATTCATAAGGAGTGGCATTGACCTGAAATGCTGCAGGAAGCCCCATGATGCCCAGAAACCTGCAGTCACTTTGTTCCAGCCAAGTCTCTGCAGAGCCTCTGGCATGCCTGCATCCTAAGGATCACAGCCAGGCCACTAAGGGGGATAGGAATTTTGCTCTACAAATTACTCTGCATTTATAGAGAAACTCCTAGGGACTGAGAGAAGAAATTAAAAAAGGGTACATGATCAGTATACTGAAAGTCCTCTCTGGGAAGAGGGATGCTACCTAATTTTAGTCCTTCCAGTGGCAGCAGCAGGACAGCGAGTGCCTCCCGAACAGGTGGAGTGTGGGTGTTTGGGGAAGGTGGTGGCATGCAAGAAGGTTCTATGAGAAAAAATACTTTTTTCTCATCACTCAGATGATTCAAAAAAGGCTGAATCATTTGGCTTGCAAGGCTAAATACCCTCCTTCCCTGCCAAGATATTCCCAAACCATTCCCCATATCTAAAGGGGATTTTTTTTAAGGAAAAAAGGAAGGGGAAACAAAATCTAGATTTTAAGACGACAAAGAAAAACTCACACAACCCATATGGGCTGATGGTAAAGCAGTGCACTGATATCTGAGTATTTAAGTCTGAACAGAGAAATTCTGACTATTCTGTATCAAACAGAGATAGTTCAAAAAGTTGTTGTTAAGTCTCTTTTAAAGCCAGCCAAAGCTGCCAGCTCTCTGTTGCACACAGCCTCAAGGTTCTTAAACCTTTCATTCCCATGCCACAAGCAGACAGAGCCTGGGGAGGCTCTACTGCCTGTGTCCTATTGGACCTAATTTGACCCAGCCCTCCCTAAGCAGCCCTGAGAGGCACAAGAGTCCCAGCAGGGAGGATGGAGCCAGGCTTCACATGAGGGAAGCAGATGACTGAGAGCAGCAGGCATCTCTGGAGCAAAGGAGCAGAGGTTTGCCTACAAGGATGGAGTAAAATGCCTCCAAGGACAATGGTCCTTTTCAGCTTACAAAAAGTTAAAGCCACAGGGATGATACAACCAAAACACACTTTGCCTTCTAGCTATCACCCTTACCTCGTGTGTGTGCCAGTCCACACAGGGTAGAAAGCCTCCTGTGCAAAGCAGGGAAAGGGAAGGTATTTTGTGTGCTGAAAACACGACAATATTTACAGTGCAGAGCTATATCTGACAGGAAGCAATCAGTTTCCTCTTCTGAGAGATACAGCAATCTTTAGTTGCAGGAAGGCCAGGAAGGAAAAAAAACCCCAAACCCCAAAACCCTTTACTGTCTGTCTTGGATCCCTTTGCCTTCCCAGACATTTGTGCTGTATCCTACAAACCAACACATTTCCCTAAAAGTAAAGAGAGCTTGGTTTGTATTAAGCTGTTAATTTGCAGAGTCCTTCCAGCCTTTAGCAGAAAATAAGTTTTTCAGGTAGCATGAATGCACTACTCTATTTAATTAGTAATTATAATTCCAGTTATCCTGGGTTTAGAGAGAGGTCAACATACATCACTTTGTCATGCCTAAATGATGCCATGGGGACTATGGCATCATAGTCACTTGTGCTGTTGGCACAGCACAAGTATGCTGCAGCACATCCAGAACATCTCCAAACCTCCTGGAAATGCTAAGTTTGTAAATCTTTGAGAGAGGAAGTGCAGAGTCGGCAACACACTAGAGGAGAGGAGAGGGCTTCCATATGCTCACTACTTTTACAGCAGTGGCTGCAGCTGGGAGTTCACCAGAGAGCAGGAATTGTGTTCTGCACAAGATAAGATTTGTGTTGTAAACTGAAAACTTGATGTTAAGAAAGAAACAGAAAGTCAAGTAATGCTTGGTGGTTGAGGTCAAAGCATAAATCTATGTTTCTTTCATATCATTAAAAAGAAAATCCTTCGATTTCTTCTTGTTGCTCAAATCTTTTGTCTGCTTCCTCACATATTCTAGCTTGACACTAGATTCTTTCCTCGTCTTACCTCAATAAATTGATTTAGAATAACAAAAGTCATGTACTTCATTTTTAATAGTTTCTTTCTCTTTGGTTCCTCTCTTATTTTCCCAAAATGTGGAAGCATTTTGTTCTTAGCTTTTAGAAAATCAGAGCTCTTTCAGAACTGTTAAGCCACAACTTAAACATCTTTAAAATATTAACAAAGCAAGCAAAAAAGTCCATGCATAGTTATAGAAGAAGTCAATATTTTTGAAGTGTAAGATATTTTGTAACATCCAAACTGTTCACTTTTCCTTAGTGTGAACAAATCTTTCTTTTACACACTATTCAGGAATTTCAAAAAGTTGGTGATACTTCTCCTAGCCTCTACTACATACACACTGCATTTAGCTCCCTTTCTTTGCAAATAAAAGATTTGAGTATAAATTTAAAATGAATGCCCCCCAGAAACATTTTGTCTTGGAGTTGCACACTGTTGTAACTTTTCGTCTATTTTTTTTTTTTCCCCCTAAGGGTATTTTCAGTGAGACATTGAACTGGAATAGGAAAAAAATCTCCAAAGCAATTTGGGGCAGGAAGCTCACATTTGGAAGGAAAAGAGAGACTAGAGCATCACTGATGTTCCAAGACGCACGGATGGGATGGGTACTTATCGTTGTTCTTAACTCGCAACCGAGTGAAGAATCTCCCGTTCTCTCTTGGAAGTGATCTGAGAGCAAAGCGCTTGGATGAGGCAGCAGCGCACGGACACAACCATCCGCCACAAGCCACAGGACGGGAACCCAGCGCAGGGCGGGTCGCGGAGGGGCTCTCGCGGATCCCCGCTGCCGGCAGGGCTGGGTCCCTTTCCCCGGGGTCCCCCGCAGGTTTGTGCCCGAGGCATTCCCAAAGGACGCCGTTCCTCCCGCAGCTGCGGCAGGACTCGCTCGCGGCTGCCGGCGGCGCAGCGCGGGAGCGGCCCCGCCCGCACCGCACAAAGGCCGGGGGGCTCCGGGGGGCTCCGGGCTCGGCCCCGG
>VZRH01002606.1:886725-924834 GCA_013397555.1 Urocynchramus pylzowi
GACGCGCACTAGGGCCCAGTCCCCGCCAGAGGGAGCGCCGCGCCCGCCGCCGGCCTGCGGCCTCTGCGGCCCGGGGCTGGAGCCGCGCCGGGGCTCGACCCTGACCGGGCTTGGATCCTGCCTGGCTCGGGGTGCCGGCCGGGGCTGGATCCCGGCCGAGCTGGAAGCGGAGGAAGGGTCCCCCGCGGTGAGCGGGGAGCTCCCCCTCATCGTGTCTGCTTCAGCCGTCAGACCCAGAACTGACCTGGGGGTTGGTGGGAAGGGGCGAGCGGGTGCCCCTCAGGGCGCTTGGTCAGGCTGGGGAGATCGCACAGCCACGGGATCGCTCAGGCTGGAGAAGAACCACACCATGGCACTGAGTGCCATGTCCAGGCTTTCTTGAAACCCCTCCAGGGACAGTGACTCCCTGGGCAGCCCGTTCCAATGTCTAATCATCCTTTCTGTGAAGAAATTGCTCCTAATGTCCAACCTAAACCTCCCCTGGTGCAGCTTAAGATCATGTCCCCTAGTTCTGTCACTGTTTGCCTATGAGAAGAGACCGACCCCCACCTGGCTGCACTCTCCTGTCAGGGACTTGGAGAGCGTGACAAAATAGAGATCTGAATGGAAGAGGCAAGGGCAAAGTCTGTACCAGGAAGAAAAGAACCCTGTGCAACAATAAAGGCTGAGACGATTTAATTAAACAAACAATCAATCAAACAAACCCCACAACAAAACCAAACAAGCAAAAGGCAGAAAAGGAACTGTGAGTGCAGGAGAGGCTTCCCTGATGCACCCAGCTCAGACTCCCTGATCAGGGCAGTGTGGCAGTGTCAGAGATGCCCTTTTAGCTCTTTGCCAGGTGGCTCTCCTCTTGCTTGCCAGAACTTTTCCTTCAAAGGTTCCTTGGGCCACAGAATCCTAAGCCCTGCTGTGACACCTGCAGCATTTGCCTGCTGTCCCTGGGTCTTTCCTCCTCACCAGCAGGATTCTTTCTCCCTCACCAAAATTCTGGAGTCCTGGAGATATGTACGGTCACCCCAGCAGTATTGCCATCGCCTGCATGGATGAGTGGCACAAGGTGACAGCCTGAGGAGAAGACAAACCTTTGTAGTCCTTCTATGAAATCCTGAACCTGAGCACCTGGCAAGAAACAAAACAGAGGTACCAAGCCAGGTTGGCAGATGGTACCTCTGTCCTGCACAGGAGTCTCCAGCCAATGGCTCCTCTCCTCCTCTTGGTGCAGGTACTTGGTTTGTGCTCAGCTGGCTCTGGTGATAGCTCTTGGTTTTTTCTTGCCTGTTCCCAGGTAACTGCTGATCACCCTGTGGGGGTTAGCTACAGACCTGGGACCTTCAGGAGCACAAGAAGGCAAGATAAGAAGTCTGAGATATTATTAATGGGGTAACACTACTGGCTACTTCTGCTTATCTGCTACTGTTCCTTAATGCAAGTTAGGGAGTCACCAGATTTACACAAAAAGTGCCAATAAACACTTGGCCATTTCTTTAACTACTACACTGGCAAATTTGGAGTCCCATTGCTCAGTTCAAGTTGAGTTAAGCTCATGATGATAAAGATGGAAACCTTGTTGTGGGCAGGCCAAGGTGAATTTAATCCTTGTGTTCTTTACTGGGAATGGAGGGTCTTTCTGGAAAGGGAAGAGGCTATGGAAACTGAGATTTAAGCAGACTGATAATAAATACCTAGAGTGGGAAACTTTAATCTTCAGGCCAAAAGCAACCCATCCTGTCTTGGATGATTTATCTCATTCTAAAATGATTTATTTTACCTTTGATAACCACTGAAAAGCTTTTGGAGCACTGAGTCATGACTATCCTGGAAGGAAGTGTTGCCAGCACTATGAAAGATAAGTACAGAAATAAACAGTCCAATGCAAAATCATACTGTTCGAGGTTGGACTTTTATTTAAGGCAAAATATAATCACAGCTTTAATATTCATAATATGGATATACACAGTTTGTTCTGCCACTATGAAGCTTAGTATTATCACTGCTTTTAAAAAGCTATAAAATCTAGTTTCTATCATAATCTACAATACAAAACTAATACAATAAACACATTCTGAAAGATCACAGTGTTTAAAATATTGGAAAAGCAGGGGTCCTGCTTTCAAACAATAAGGTGCATCTCTAAAGAATCAAATCAACCTTGATTCTACAGGCCTGTACCACATCATGGCTGTGAATGGCTGTAACACTGAGAAACCAATCTAGGGTGTGGCACGTACTCAAGGAATGAACATCACACACTGGAATATACTGAATAATCAAGTGTCACCAACACAAACCAGACATTAAATAATGCCATTTATGTTCCCTGTACTTTGTATTTGTATTGGTATTCACGTATATTGCAGAGATACTGAGTTAAAATGTGTATAAATTGCTATCAAATAGGGCCCTGTATATGCAAACACCTGTGCTTTCCTCATACTATGCAGACAAGCCTTACTAATTCCATGGGACTCATGTGTAAAGGAAAGTTTGTAGGCCTGGGGTCTGGAATGACATAGTTTTACCCCTATTTCACACATGTGGAAGGAGCTACCTTACATGCCTGGAATCAAGCAGAGGTTCCACCACAGACATCAGCAGGTGGCCTAGCAGGGTCTTAAAATGAGTGCAGGAGGCCAATTCAGTGGCAAAGCCAGACCATTGTTAAAGGAAATCCTTCTCTCTTGTGTGGTTATGGTAATGAAGACAGAAACAGAGTTAAATTTCTGGTCAGACAGCCTTTCTTTTCTATATGATGTAAAAATGTATGTTGGATTAGATTCTGTTTTCTATTCCCTATAGGATATAATTGACTTAAGAACTTCTACATAGTGATACAATGCTGTTGCTGAATATCAGTACACTATAAAATATCATGTATTCAAATATCATTATACCACTGGGAAAAATAAGTTTTTAATTCATTTTCTGCCACTCTAGTTGGTATTGCTGTACTTGACCTAAATGCCTCCGTCTTTTTTTTGAGTCATGCCATGAACAAAGTCAAGGGACTACCTTCTAAGCATTAAAAATAAATATGGCCTTACGTATTTTCAACCAGATTGCTATTTATAAATTTGTATTTATAAATTTTTTGAGAGCATGATGTAGAATTTCCAATATACAAGGTGTAGGACCAACGGTGACAGTACAAATTAGTGAAGTTTAATAATTCAAAGGCAGATTGAAAAGTTGGTGCTATTGGCTTCTTGAATGTATTTTTTTAAACTGCCTCATCATGGATAGTGCACATCACTTCTGTTCCATTAAAAGATAGGAGTAGGCAGTAGGTTCAGCTCCAGGCAACTCCTTCACAGGCAAATGTTTTTTAACATTTGATGACTTTGCTATAATGGCAATGGAGTGCTGCTCAAGGCAGCTGAAACATGCACAGTGCTTACTGTTACCACTACCTGTGCCATGAAACACTGTGCTATTCCTTTGGAAAATGCCTATTCACATCCCTAAACTGCTGTATTATTTTGTGGGCCCTGAGCATTTTTAGCTTATGGCTTTGAAGTATGTTGCTCCCCTCATAGTGGGATTTTTGGTCATTTTCTTATTTCTTTTCAATTTAGCTTTCTGCTGCTACTACTTAGTCTTAGACATATTTATATAAACTGAAATGTCTTCTCAGAGCAGTCCAGGCTGTGCTGCCAGCCAGCAATTGTTAGTTCTTCAGAGCAAGATTACTCTTTGAAAATCAATCGGGCAATTTTAGTCCTGATATACAAATCTTCCTACAGATTAGAATATGCACTCATGCCAGTGAATATTCAAGGTATGTAGAAGATTACTGCACCTGAGATTTACTTAGCAGACCTCAGAGATCCAAAGAACAAGGATATATTCTCAAAATGCATGCATACACTAAAATAGGTCACTGTTGGCATAAAACATGCAATATGTTGGCAGATGCTGTAACTGCATATGCAGAAAACTATATGAGTACAAAAACTTGATTGCTTATCAAAGTTTCCATTTGCACATATTGCCCCTCCACGTTTCTGAATACAGCAGATATCTACGGTTCATTTTTTTCCACAGTATTAAAAAACCAATCAGTATTCTTGTCATACTCTTTCCATGTCCATATATAATCAGTATTAGAACATCAAAGTGGCATTACTTAATTTGACAGAGTAGCAATAAAGGTGATCCCTTTACTTGCATTCCCTTACGTATATTTCCCAGAACTATTAAAAAGTGTATTTTGGAATGTTTAACCATTTTACTTGGTTTTGATTGTCCTAACAGAACTGAAACACTAGAGAAGTGACCACGCTCCCTAGAAAGTCTCTGTTTTATTTAATGAAGTAGAACACCAGTGACAGTTGTTATACAGAATAATGATTTTTCCTTAGCATGGGGGAAATGGCACAGCCAGCGAGAAGAGACCATCTGGGAGCATAAAATAATGCAATGCAAGTTAGTAGAACACCCTGCTTAAGCAAAATTAATCAATCTTATTTTCAAGAACAAAAGGCCTGGGCTGCTTCTTCAGCCTCCTCAAGTTATTCAAAGGTTGGGAAACAAAGGCAGGGAAATTGAAGGCAACAATGATGCAAACAAAATAGATATTGAAAGCAGTGCACAAAATAAACATGTTATTTTGATGAGAAGTTGTGAGTAGCAATTAAAAATAAAGATATACTTGTTAGAACTGTACTGCTGATTAAACGTACTGCATCTGGTTCTATGAATCCTGAAATCAATAAATCTGGACACTACAGATCTAGCTTCCCTCAAAATTATTCCCTGACAGTAATCTATGGATGGCAGGCTAAAAGTCATGAACAGTATATAGCTCCTTAAACTGATGTGTAATCTACAGCTTTACTCACAAATAGCACCACACAAACACAGGTACATCACAAATAAGCACCAATACCCACATAATGCATCCTCTTTGCTTTAACAGCATAATCAGAAATACTATTATATCACTTAAATTCCTATTGCCTACACTTTAAAAACTAAACACAACCAAGAAACTAATGTGCAAACATGACGTAGTTACTGTGTTTTACACCCTGAAAGAGGCTTCTCAAGTTTCCCACAACAGAGTCTTTTGTCACAGCACCAGGGCAGAATCTGTTCAGGAATACATTTTTCAGTCCATAAGGGCCCAATTCGGGAGCAGGCGGAGACAGCATTCCATGGAGAATGTCTAGCAAAGGTTGCCATGTTGATTTCTCAAAGCAGGAAGAAGGGCACACAGAGGACCTTACTTTTTGTTACACTGAAAAGTGCTGACAGCCCTGCTCAGGTTGCTGTTCTGTCAATGTCTTAAAAGCAACAAATAAAGATTGCAACAGCACATTTGTAACAGCATATATAGTACACAGAAAAAAATCAGATAAGACAATAAAGAGGGGGAAGATGAAAAAACCCTACTCATTTAATGAGTAGCATTTTCCAAAGAGCCTTGGGATGTATTTGCACTGTACTCAGAAACTGTGGCTGAAGCGCATCTAGAAGCCACCTTAACCCAGCCAGGTCAGGTAAGAAAAGCCACAAATGTCTGAGAGTGAGCTCAAATGGCCATTTCTGATGAGAGAGATGAAAAAATATGTTCCAAGATTTTTACCAGATGCATCACATGAGACTGGATGTTTGTGTGCTCCCCTTGCCGGTGTCAGTGCTGAACTCACATAACCTGCAGAGATGTTTGGGACCTAGATTTCAAAAACTGGGTGGTTCCATGAGTTTTCTCACTGTTGAATGGACTAACTCTTACTCAAATAACTGTTTTGTGTCTCCAAAACAGATGGCTTCATATACAGAGAATGGTTGTAGGGACAGGAGATCTGTTTTGAGTGTGCTGTTGATCACAACACAGAGAAGATCAGTCTCCTCTGAATGTGAACTGGAAGAAATTCTACAGAGAGACACACACAGGAAAAAACACTAGAAAACTGACACCTAGCTCAATGTTTATTTCCTGGCATTTGTGAAGAATCACATTTAAAAGAAGTGAATAGGCCAAGTTTTACCTTCCTTAAACTTTTCTTTAAGAAGGTTCCAGTTATGAAATATAGGAGCCAAATGCGTTACAGGAACCAACAAGATAAAAAGTCCTAATGGATTTGGGATCTTCACTACTGACAACTGGCTTTGCTCTGATCTAACAGGAGCATTTCCACAGGGCTGGGCAGAGCACACTCCCATATCCACTGACTTTTTGATTCAGCATCATGTGTACACCTTCCCTATGGAATTCATCCCCCTGTATGCACACATCTCACTAACTGCTCAGAGTAACCAAGTAAGTGACATTAGTGGCTTTCTTAAAAGACCATTTAACCTTTTCACATATGTGTTTTAAAAAACACATTAAAAATGTATATTGAGTTTTAACATTTCCATTCACTAAAAGATACCTAAATTCTTGACAAACTGATACAGAACTGAATTGCTTTATTCCAGTGAAATATGGTCATTTCTATGATTAAGTAATTAATTAGAACCACACAGTGCAAGACAGAGTAAAAGAAATCCTTATCTGCAGCTCATAATAATGTAAGCCATCTCATTAAAATAACAGTGGTAAGAGCAGTAAGGGATTATTATATTAAAATGTGGAAGGATTTCGAGACCCAGCTCCATCTTATAGCCTGATCAAAGCCCACTGAAATGAAATGGGAACTTTAATCCATTAGGCATTAAAAATAAAGAAATTGTAATCTCCTCCAGCTGAGAATGCAGGAAGAGGGACTGCATTGTTTGGCAATGCACATACAGCAGCTTTTTCTCTCTAACTTCAGTTTTAGACATATTGGTCTTCCTGATTTGTCTTTACAGATATTATTAATGTATAAATAAAAATAAATAAATAGTAAATAGATTTTAAATACAGATATTCATTTTATATTTTTTAGTACAAATCTATGTTAGTGTTTTCTTTAGATTTCAAGTACCATGTCATCATATCTATAATACATAGAAAACAGCATATAATTGCAACTGCATGTGCTAGTGCAACTAGTATTGAGCAACCCATTTACTTCTATCTAAATTATTTTCTAGCTAAAAATCATTTGGGCATATCTTGCTAACTAGGAAAAAAAGCAATTTTGAGTTTTGTTATCAGGTTTCTTCTGAGGATCAGCATGCCATCCCAGGATTGTATTCACTTTGCAGGGTTTGTAGTGAAAAATTCATCAAGGAAAATAGGTTTTTCATAATCTGAAAAATTTAGAGAATTGTTCAGAAATGCTGCTATATGTAATTAATTTTTAAAGGAAGCTTTTGTATCACTGAACTATACTTATCTAGCAATGCTGTACCATGAAGAAAGCATCTGCCTGCTGTATACTTGCTACAGAACTTTCCCATCCAAGTCTTCTCCATAGCTCCACCCATCTTCCATGTGACTGGGAAAATACTGACAAGAGGTGACACAGTTACAGTAGATCAGAAAGGAGACCAGCTCCTTGCCACAGACTGAGCTCTAAAAGGAAGGGTCCAATTCAGTGCTCATTTATACACATGAGACCCCACTTGCTGAAATGAACTGTGAAACTGCAGCCTGAACACACAGCTATCTACAGAACTGCCATTATATGTGGACCAAAGAGCTCAAAGATACAGATTTTCCTAATACATGTTACTAAAACTAGCAGATGTGGTTTAGGTAAAAACTCAGATTTTGCCTTTGTGCAGTGCAGTGACATGTCTACAACACTGTCCCCAGTTAGTGCATTGCTCCATGAATGGTTTTTGCAGGACTCTTTTTAAAACCTACTGGGTGCATCACTGTTTCTTCTTTGCATGTCCCTGCAATTCTAGCTTGCCTTTTTTTCACCAAATTAAAAGTTTGATAATGCCCCTTTCTCTCTCACTTGAATAATTAGATATATATCTATGACATCATATTCAATCAGCTCCCCCATTTTTTTTCCCCACTGACCCATTTATTTTGACCACACACTTCCCCACCCCCCAAGCCCAGTGTGTGTTGGTTTTGATCTGACTCCCAGCTACATTAAGGCTAGCATTAGTGGTACCCCAGCTCGTTTTGTACATAGCCTGTCTTGAAAAATAAGTGGAACTGCAGGTGCCCTCTCCCACTCCCTCCAGGATGTGGCCCTGGAGAACATCAGTCTTTAGACAAAGACACTGAAGAGAGGAAACTCGGCTTGGTTGGGTTGCAGCAAGTCAGTCAGGAAACACACAGTTCCTGAAAAACCTTCATACAGACTATATACACTTTCTAGTGCCCGGGAACCAGACTTAAATTCTTCTGTAAATAAGAACTCTGCAAACCTATGAAAGAAAAAGAAGAGTTTGTTATTACTTTATGTTCCTCTCTGTCTACTTGTTTTGAAGTGTCATTTTAATACTACTCAGTAATTAAAAAAATAAGAATGATCAGTATTTAACCTTTTCTGCAAAGTCTACACTATGCAATTTCATTAGATCCAGAAGAGACAAACCTTTGCAATCTGTGTGTGCAATTATGCTTGTTTAAGAGCTATAAACTTTTTCTAATTTCTGTAAGATGTATCATTAAACAAATACTTTTTCATAACTTTTAGGATGCAAGCAATGTTTCACATCACTGCAAGAAATTCTGTAATGCTGAAACAGCTACACAAATTAAAAAAATAAGCAAAGGGCTGAAAATCAGTCATCATTACTACACCACTTCCCCTTGTTATTCTTCTCTCCTTGTGCTGTAAGGAAAACAATAACAAACATGGAATAGTATGTTTTTAAACAGGTACAGTAAATTAGAGACACATAGTTAAAAATAATTGCAGCACCCTGACAGAATTTTTACTGGACCACATGTGCTTGCACCCAGACAAAATAGAATTAACCCCACTAGCTAAGCTAAAGGTGGGAATGATAAATAAAAAATGTAAAATAACTGCTCACCACATCCTATACTCACTTTCCACTTCTAGTAATATGGAATAGTGTTAAATGCTCTGAAAAAAAATCATAACAAATCATGTTTTACTCTACTTGTGGACTTGGGTACACAGCTTGTCTGAGTTCTGCCATCTCATCAGGATGAGACCTGAACATCCAGACCAGTTCCCTCTGAAGGAACACAGGCTCCTGGGCAGGGAGGGAGCCTGGGAGAACCCAGGCAGCCTGGAACAAGACTGCAGAGCTCCCACCCCAGAACTCATGGCCAGAATTGAACCTGAACCTTAAGCACTCAGGTTACATCCAAGTGTGGTGATCACAGACTCTGCTTTATCAATGTTCCTGAAACTTTTGGTATTACCTAAATCCAGAAGACAGGAATGCTCACCTTTGTGCCCTGTAAATGTATTTGGAGTTCCCAGTGAGCCTGTACAGCAGCAGGAACACATAAGCACTACCAGCCACCCCGTGGCATATGCCAGGGCCCTTCTTCAGAAGGCCTTTCTGCCAGGTGAGCTCTCCACAGCGGATACAAGTGTCCAGATATTGAGGCTTCTTGGAAACCAGGTAAGCTTTGGCAAACAGATATGCAATGCCTAGGAAAAGAGCAGTGAGATTGTCTTTTGTAATAAGCACACCAAGGGTTTCAAAGAACATATAAGAAAATAAAGATTAATACACTAAGAAACTGCAGGCTCGTGCTCTACACATGTCAGTGTAGCCTCTAAATGCTCCATGTGGAGGGGGGAGTATCTGCCATGCTAAAAACACACATTAAATGTAATTATCCACTCCCTGTGAAAAGAGCAGTCACATTTTTGCCTTTAAACACTAAACTCTTAGCACTGTCTTCTATTGGCTCCAAATCCCCATTCACCTTACCTGCTTACACTGACAGAAACACAAGGATAGACAAGATAATTTCTTACACTGGCAACAAAATTTTACTAAATGAGAAAAAGAAATTCACTTTTTTTTTCCCACTGAGGCCTATACTGCTTCATTCTAGTTATACACAGTTATGCATACTAACTTCTGCTAAAAAAAAAAAAAAAAAAAAAAAAAAAAAAAAAAAGCTATTTGGCTTATTTTTAGAGGGGATTTAAATAATTAATCATAATATTCACCAGAGCACTGCACAGCTCAGTTCATGGCAACCTTATGGGAATGCACATGACACATAACCAACTCAAATGCCTAAGGAAATGTTTAGCTGACTTGTGGTCTGAATTTAACAAACACTGGAGTGGCTGAAGTGTACTTGTAAGCTGCATCTCTGTTATTACCCAAGAACAGTGATGGGATACAAGTTTTTCTGGGGAAGAACAATAGCAATTAATGAATTTCCCTATCTCAAAGTGTGACTTCTTTATGTCCTTTGGGTTTATTTTCACTTTGGTCGAATTTAACCTGAGATTATCTTCTACATGGAACCACCTATTAATGGAAAAGCAATGTGATCAGCATCTGGCAGTGCACAGCATCAATGTGAAAAGAACCTGGAGCTCCATGGCACCAGTGCACCAGCTCGTTCTCCCGCTCGATGGTCTCCCCCAGCTCAGGGGGCCAGTTGCTGTTCTGCTCCTGGTCCATCAGGAAATCCACACTCTGCCACACCAGCTCCTGATCTGCTGGCTGCAGGTACTCATAATAGGAGAGCAACATCTGCAGGATTGAGGAAAGCCCATGTGCTGCACCTGGAAAGAACAGAAACAACTGAATTAGAGGGTGAGTTTAGGTCCTCTCTGCACCTCATTGTACTTTTCCCTTGGGACAGATTTCCTTGTCAAAAGCATGGCTCCTTCATCTTCTTCATGCATACTGGAATAGTCCTTGGAATAAAAGATTTCTAGGTGCATAACACCATATTTTACTACTTCTGTCATTTCTAGTTCCTCTAGCTTTGCAAAAATATGTATGAATTCCTTCTGCTCTCACTCTGATATGACTGAAACTCACTGTATGAAGTTAAACTGAACCTGAACTGAATTTTGTTTCAAGGTGTTACTCTTCTTAACACACTGCTGAATCTGGGCCATATATTTGCATTTGTTGAATGCAAATTGAAACCAGGCCATAAATGGGTATTTCCAGTTACTGACTGACAGTATCAGTGAGCTAACACCTAAATTTCAGTGCAAAAACTGTACCCACCAGGGTCTGTGGAACACACCACTCAGTGACTGCTCCCTCTGCTCCCCTTCCAGGGAACTGTGAACCAATCTCACACTTTCTGCAGTGATTCTGTTCCTTGAGAAGCCCACAAGGGCCCTGCTCAGGGGCCTTTCACCACTGCTTCAGGTGAGCTCTGACCCAGCTGCCCTTGAGGAGGAGCAGGATGGATGGTTCCAACTGGTTCAGGAGAAATCCCACACTGTAGATTTTATGTATTTTCTTCCTGAAGTGCCTACTAGCTCAGCATCTCCACGCAGCACCACTCTCAGAGGTGTTGGTGTGTTTTACTCACCAAGATACTCTGTTCCATAGTAGGAATACATCAGTGGGACTGGTTTCCTCTTCTTCACTGCATACTGTTTTCCTGATTCTAGTATGGCCAGGCAAATTGATTTAATTTGTGCTGCAGTCAGCACCTAAACAGAAACATCAAACAAACATCAAGTCTATTATAATTATTTCATTTTTAAGACATTTTTCAGGAGTCTGCTTTTTTGCCAGTGCACAGGATGCAGTACTGCCTTTAATCTTATAAATATGCTGTAATGTACATCATTATTAGGAGTTCCTTACATAACATAGTTGATTTACATAATGTTTCTCAAAACCAGAGTTTCATTCTGTCTCAGGAAGTGAATGTCAAATCTTTAGCTGCACAGATGAGGTGAAAAGAGGCCCTCTAAGAGTCTTTCCTTCCCAGAAATCCTTCAGTCTGATGGAAGCTGACAACAAGCAGCAGGCAAGCTGCAGAACAGCAGCCTCCAGACTGGAGGAAGAGGCATTAGGAGAAGACAAAGGAAAAGATGAAAGAAGTAAATGTTACAGGCTTTATTGGGACATACCGACCTAGACAGAATTTTCTACAGACAAATTTTTTAAAAAAGGAAGCAAGGAAGAGTTACTTAATTGTTACTAAATCACTACTATATATGAGAGTTCAGAAACCTCTTAATAAAAGAATCAGACTTTCTTAATACAAGAAAATGCTGAGAAAAATGAAGTGCAAGACAGGCTTCTATGAAGACAGGCTAGCTATGCTTGTGTGACTTCAGCATCGCAAACAGATTAATGCAGTCCCAAAAAATGACTAATGCCTTGCTCTTAAAGGTGTCAGAAGTAAGACTGACTAATCACACATTTCACCAGACATGAACTTTTCCATATTAATGATCTAAAGCATTCAGTGAGAGATCAGTTTTATAGGGTTTAACTACAACTCTATTTACACACAATTCACTGCAAACACCAGCAATGTCCTGTGTCAGCCACACCTGGACATTACTGACCAATACCTAGGCCAGCTAAATAATTTAACTCAAGTACTGTTTTAGCTTTAGGGGAAAGCCCATATGGCAGCAGTACTTTGACTAAATATATTTCAACATGTGAAAAGAGAACTGAGAAAGCAAAAAGGAAAAATGACACAGAAAATAAAAAAGGAAAAGACTGTACAGATAGTCTTGACAAGATAAACAGCAATCCTAAAATTAACTAGAATATCAGAAAAGAATGTCTTTGAAATGTTTCTGAACACACTTGGGTTTGCTATAATTTGTATTATCATAGGATTGACAATTAATTCTTCAAGTTTAAAAAATACTGATAGGTTTAATATGGAGACAACATCTGTTATAAACTATATTTTCTCATTTGGACAGTAAAAGATGCTACAGATTATTAATGTCACTTAAAACTTGACTGAAAAATAATGGTTGGAAGATCTTGTTTGTGTGTCTCACCTTGCTCCATGATAACAAGGAATTTTATTACAGCTGCTCCAAATGACTCTGGTATTTGTACAACCTGGAGAACAACCTAGTTCTCATCTTGCTTAGTGTTCTTTAATGTCACTGCAGTAGAATTAAACAAGCCATTAACATCTGGAGACTTCACTCATTTCCCATAATTTTTAAATTAATTGTCTTAGCTTCACAGAATTTAAAGAGATGGTTTGAATCTTAGCAAATGAGGAGAGCAAAGACACGGCGAGAAACACTGAATTCACTCCAGAGCTCTCATTTTACTGTCTTGAAATTTGGGACCTACTCCTCTGAATTCCATACCTTGTAAAAGCATTAGTAAGATCATCCCTTAAAAATAAATGTAAAGGGTAAGTTCTACTAATTGTAATTCTGAAAGGCAAAGGCATGTGGGTTAGAAAAATCTTAATCAGTTCATTTTCTGTATGTAATGATTCCTTCACTTAATATTATCAACTAGCTTTCAATACAAACCATGTTTTCCTAAGCTTATTTTTATGTTCAGCGCCTTTAATTTTTAAATTGAATTAATGACTGTTTTAGAATGCTGATTGTGTATTTTAAATGGATATAAACTTCTATCCAAATCCAGCCTTCCACGGTGCTGCCTAAAGAAGCATCAGCTAGATAAGAATGCACTGTTCACTGCTTTTTAATATAAAGTAAGTGTAAAAAGTCAAAACACTTGAGCACTATGAATACCTAAGTCTACACATAGTATACACTTTTGGCTGGCATAATGAAATATGCTAATGAATGTCACCTCTTTTTCAGAATGCAAAAGCAGCCCATATGCAAAGACGGTTGAAAAATGGTGTTTAAAAGCATGAATGAATGGTAGAAATCAATCCACCTGATCCACTTCCACATGACCAAAACATGGGAAAGAAAATGACCTGTGTATCTTGAAAACAGCCTTATTTCTGCCTGTTGGACTGATCTGTGGGCTTACACCAGGTAGATGTGTCCTAACTAACAGCTAAATAAATAAATCTTTATGTTGACTACAAATACCTCTTACCAAGTCACTCAGTCCACAGTCATTGTAGGGCCGCTGCCTGCTTCCCAAAACAATTAAGTATGAAGGATTTGCATTTGCTCCTTATTCTGGGAAATGGTTGACTGGAACAGAAACTCTCACTTACCATCACTATTAGTGGCCTGCCAAAGGCTGAATAATCAGCAATCACATTTAAGATCTCCATTGGTTGACACATTTTACTTCAATCAATTTTGTGTTAAAAATCTCCTTAGATTTCTGTCACCTTACAAAAAGAAAAAAAAAAAACCAAACCTGTGGCTTGTCTCTGTATGCTCCTTCACAGTATCTTTAAAAAACCAGCTAAATCTCATGATCAAAACAACAATCATAAAATACATTAATCATAACCACAGACAGTGCAACTGTGGTCCTGCAAACTTCATTTTCATTTCAGTGTAGTTGCAATACTTCCTTGCCCCTGGGAATTACTGAAGTAATGTTTCATTAGGGACAGAAAAGAAACAGACTGATCTTCCTCAAGGCTTTGAAGAGATAAATTATATATTGATATCACATCCTCTAGAGCCATCAGATGCTTTGATGCAGAATAAAGCCAATATGAGAATATGGTACCTAGAAGAAAAAATTCATACTTGAGATAAGATACATGTTTTGAGAAAATTCTTCAATGTCACTTAATATGAGCATGGGTAAAATCATTTTTTACCATGTCAGTGCTTGAATGGAAGACTAATGACACTAAGAGATATACTGCTAGTGCTTTAAAATTTCACCTAATTCCTTTTTGTATTCTTGAAGACATCACAACCTGTTCTACCACAGAATTACAGAATGGTTTGGGTTGGAAGGCACCTTAAAGACCATTTAGTTCCAATTCCCCCACCACGGGTAGGGACACCTTCTACTAGAAGAGGTTGCTGAAAGCCCTCTCCACCCTGGCTTTGAACAACTTCTCCACAACAACCTGTTCCAGTGTCTCACCACCCTCACAGCAAGGAATTCCTTCCTAATATTTAGATTACTGAAAGAATAGAAAGGTACCTTCTTTCAGTCTAAAGCCATTCCATTGTCCTGTCACTACATGCCCATGTAAAAAGCTCCTCTTAATCTTTCAGCTATTTATCAGACACACACATCATACATGCTCCTTCTCCTGGTTAAATAGAGGGAGTCTGCCCACTTTAGTCAAAAGAGGTGATTTGTGAGTTGATGTTAGAAATGTTTATTTTAGTCTTCTCACTAGACTGAAGTGTGGAATACATGCATTCCACATTCTCCCTGCAATTTCTGTACCAATTGGTTGCTGGAGTTCTTTATTTTCTGTTTTACATCATTGGCCAGTGAGGCTGAGTGCTGCCAAATAATTGCTCCACTCACACTGGTGACAGCTCCATTCCCATATACCTGTTCCTTTAAGCACAACACATAGGCAGCACTTTAATACTTCCTATTTGTACCACTGTCTGTGTCTAGGAGCCTGACTTGCAGTAAAAAAGCCACTGTGATTGTTCATAAAGTCTCTCCATTTTTCTCTGGTGCCACTGCAGACAATATGCCTTCTCCCATAAAGGCACTCCACAATTTTGTGAATTATTTAAGGCAGGTCCTTTTTTTTCAGTAAATCCCTGTTAAAAGGCAGCCAGGAAGTGCTATGTCTACAGCAATCACAGAGCATCATTCTGGTTTTTGTTAGCAATTTCTCACCCTGAGATTGTTTAGTTGGAAATCAATAATTTCACAACTTCTTTTAATCTACTAAAAGGGATTTTGCAATTATTGGTAATGACAGTGCTAAGCCCAACGTATGTTTTTGAAAACTGCAGACAGAAATCCTGACCTTGAGGATTAGGCAGAAAGCAGCAGGATGAGCTCTTCTGATTAGAGTAACGTTTTCAGCACTTTTTCATTCCTCTGAATGCTTGTACAAACCCCTTGGCTCATTTTGAAAACCACTGCTACATCAAACTGCATACTCTATGGAGTGTATTTGATGACTGTAAGCTTTTAATTCTTTTAACAGGTCTGTATTTATTTCCTTAGAGCTCTTTCCTGTGACAGAAGGCATTACTGAAACCAAGTATCACGATCTTTTGATTGATGCATGAGCACTTTCAGGAGGCAACAGCTACAGTTACATTATTGTGGAAAAAAACTTCTATGCACATAAAAACATTTTATTATGCATCTAACACATCAAATCTCTCTGTTACACTTCTAACAAGCCACTTGCATGAATTTGATCGTACACTTCTTCTGATGCTGTACATAGTGTGAAAATAAGCTGAAGGAAATGGGTAAGTCTGCAAATAACGTAACAGGAGCTTTGCCATTGCTCTCCTATGCTGGGAGCCCAGCAGAGGGAGCTTGTGAATTAGTTATAATAACTCAAAATGCTGCACAAATGATATACATATTTGTGTTCAGCAAGACAGCACACACTGGCAATTCCATGATACTTACTGCAGCACATGGTATTTAAGTTCTCTCCTTAAGCTTGATCTTTTCCTGCCAAAGACAGGGACAGGCATTGTTCAAGAACATTTCCATGCAATGTCACAGCCAGGTTTTTCCCTTTCTGATGATGATAACACCTGGACCCATGGAAGAGCAGCAGGTACAATAACAGGGTCTGCCTCCCCTTAGTGTTATTCCAGTTTCTTTGATGTACCTGTCCTGTTGGGAACATGTTGGGAAACCCAGCTCCAAGTACACAGACACAGAGGCTCCTAAGTCTGCTTCCCTCATGAGTACACCCTTCTTTAAAAGATAAAAAATATATGGTTTTAAATCTTCTGAAAACTTTTATCAATAAACTAGATTAGTTTCAGAAGTACTGTTCCTAGTGCAGTCTGTTTGATGCTGTAACAGCACCATGTATTGTCTTGAGACTGTACTTCCCCAAATTTCTCACAGTAACACAACTAGCAGTGACAGTGTGGTCAGACTCAGAGCAACCACTGCTATGATTCTGCCTGGAGTTCACTGGAAAATGGTACTTGACTGCAATCCTGAGTAAGGCAGACTTCCCTATAGAACTCATTGGCATTGCTTAACATGTGAATTTGGGTGGTTTTGAGGCTTGCTCTTTGCCTCAGCATCATGGACCACAAAAGCCAGTCCTGTCCTGTTTTATGGGTCACTAATCACGACTCCAATCAGAAAATGAAGGCTGCCTTTATTCCTGATGAATCAGATTACTGGTAAATAAGACAATACATTAACAGAGTTACATAAACAGAGTACGAAACTTCCACAGGCCCTACCTGCCAGGACTGTGTAGCACTGAACCCATCAAGTTCTGCTGTTCAACCTGTCCTTCAGAAGGGGAACATGAAGTGTTGCAGAAAAGGATGGAGCACAGCTGTCACTGTAGACAGGTGGCTGGCTCAGAGCAGCTGGTGCTGCTACACAGTTGGTCAAATGCAATGAGCATCTCAATTCCTTATGTCTCCACTTAAAAATTGAGAGTTCCAAAGAAAAACAACTGGCCCTTTGTGGTGGGTGACAACATTTGGGGTCTTCATGTCCACTGTCCATACACACTTCTCTCCCTTGTGAGTGTCACTGATGGGCATTTTGATTTGTCCTAAGGTAGGAACACCAGGTAGGAATTGGAGGAGTGCCCAGCTGGACCAGCCTCCAGCAGCATTTTACAGGCTGATGTGTGCCAAAGTCAGTGGCAATAATCACAGCTTCCCCCACGCCTGGAATGCATTCAGCTCCCTGGCAGGAGGGTGTAGCCAGGTGGGCATTGGCCTCTTCTCCCAGAACCAGTGATAAGACAAGAGGACAGAGTCTGAAGCTGTGGCAGGGGAGGTTTAGCTTGGACATTAGGAAGAATTTCTTCACAGAAAGGATGATTAGACATTGGAACGGACTGCCCAGGGAGTCACTGTCCCTGGAGGTGTTTAAGGGAAGACTGGATGCAGTGCCATGGTCAGATTGACACATTAGTGTTCAGTCACAGGTTGGATCTGATGATCCCAGAGGTCTTTTTCAACCTAATTGTTTCTGGGATTTTGTGATTATGCAAACAATCACATAAGTTCCTTCTGCATGGTATTTTTTTCCTTAGGACATTTGTCCCTAGGTGTTCTCATCTTAGGACAAATCACAATGCCCAGCAGAGAAAATGGGAAGGGAGAGTGTGTGTGTGGAGGGAGAGGAAGCACAAGAAGACCTGAGTATCTTTTGTTGCTGCTGCACTTTTCTTCAAGCTCCCCCTACCCTGGGTCAATGAAGAGAGAAGGAAACATGAGCTTCTCTTAGTAACACTCAGGCTCCCAGCACCTCTTACTCTGCTGCACCAGGGTGTGGCTGGATACAGCTATCCCCTTGTAATATAGTGGCTCTGCCAGGTTTTGGGAAGGAAAAAACCAGTTCTCCATCACTGTCATTACTTGAAGAAAGTAGGGAAGCACCACTGCCCTGCTCTCTGCTGCTGGAGAAATGAAGCAGGGAGGATGCCAAGGAACAGATCCCAGATCAGAGCAGTTCAGATACCCACCATGACTGAGGAGCCATCAGTCTGCCCACTGAGAGCTGAGGTCCTGGTCAGCAGCAAAGCCAGCAGGGCATTTCTCAGGAGGACAAGTCCAATCACAGGAGAATTGGATGGATGCACTCCTGAGCTGAGGCTTTTGAACAGCAGCTGTCTGCACCCCAGCTGCATGTTCTCTGCTGCCTAGTTGAGGGTTAGAGTTACCACAGAGCACAGAGAGCCAACAATTTAATTTCAAGCATCTCTCCCTAGAATTGCACCCAAATTCAAGAGCATGAATTGAAAAGCATGTTTAAAAACATCAAAAAGATTTGCAAATTAAGTGAGAAATAAACCCAGCACTGCTTGGAGAGGCTTTTTCTTACATTACAGGCTTCTACCCCAATGTTTTTCAACAGGAATGTAAAATCCTTTTTTTTTCCCCTTTATCACAGTTATTATTGACTAGCCACATAATGCATGGCTGAGCAATTATGGGGCCACAGACCCTGGAAACTGGCAAAAATGGATGTATCAGAGATCACCTTTCTGCAATCAAGATCCTTGTTTGGAGCTCCTGTGTATCAACCACTCCTTCACCAGACACAGGAGCAGTTGATGAGAGCTGCAAATAAGCAGAAGATTGCTGCTGCATGGATACTGCTTTCCCTCCCATTCTCCCCTCACAGCTAGGAAGAAGATTATTCATGTATAAACTTCATCAGTGGGAAATCCTTTGACTCTGTTCAGTCTCAGTCAAAAAGTAAATCAGTGCATGAGTTCTGTAATTGGCTCATGCCAAAAACACAGCAGAGTTGTCAACTCCTGATGGGAGATTTATCCTTCTGCACTCCAGACAGGTGTCCCTGGCAGTGCTGCATGATGATGACAAACACCTTCCAAGCTGGGCACCTTGCACTCCTGTTGGGGTAACAGTGTGCTGCAGCTGTGCTGCCCCAGGATCCCACCCCATTTGTAACACCACCAAGCAAGGAACATCTGCTCTGCCTGTGTATATTTGATCAGCTTACTTCCCCTTAACAGCGGGTCTCTGCTGGTTCTCTGGAAGTGATTCCATGCTCTCATCTGTTCCACAACCATTTCCTGTGATAGCAAAGCTGTCCTGGTGCTTGGACTGGTTCATGAATGCAATCTATGCAGAGGCATAAGAAGTACTATGCATTCTTCCAGCTCCAGAGCAGCAGGAAACAGGACTCATGAAACAGTCCTTGCAAGAGACAAAATCTCTGTAGCCAGCAATGAGAGACCCCCCCTGCCAAACACTGCATTAACCCATGGCTCTAGCCTGAATTTAAAAATTATGCAAGTTCAGTTCATTTAGGCACCATCATTTGCTACTAGGAACTCAGGCAGGCTGCTTCTTGGGAAAGGAATTTATTACTGTTTGTACTCATCTGCAGGTCAGCATGAAATGGGCAGAACACGATTTGGATTCAGTCAGTAAAGGCTAACATTAGTCAAAAGGAAACTGACCTAGGCTTAGAGATCTACAAATGAAATGACAACTGTATCTAGAAACCAAAGAAAGTTGATGAGCCATATTTGAAGATTACTTGAAGGTCTCCAGAAAGAACCAGACACTTCTGTCTCCTCATTCTTTTACTTTATCAGTAAGAGAGGTGAGATCCCAAAAAAAACCCAAATAAAGCTAATTGATTATACATAAAAGCAACTATGTAATAGAGAAAGCAACTATGTAATACAACAAATTAAAAGCACAGGATGAGGACAGAGAAAGACTGATTCCTTGAGAATATCTCTAAGGAAACTCATCATTCAATTCATCTTAAGTAACACCATATCTTAATCACTCACAGTAATGGAAAAGAGCCTTCTCAGCCTCATGCAGCACTTAATTTTTTCAATTTGTCAAAGTCACTTCAATTATTAGATCATTCTTATGGCTTTTAATATCAAAGTCCTCATTGACCTGAATAGGTCTTGACTGTGGAGACTGTTACTCCTGGCAAGTATCATGTAAGAAATGCTGAAAATTTTACAAGTTTGTTAGGGTTTCTTTATCTTGCTTGTAACACCATAGGGCTGGCTCATGGTTTGTTGGACTGATAATTATGTCCAAGTTAGCCCTTAAAGACTGAGACTTCAGGAACATTAATTACTTGACAGAGTAAATGCTGACCTCACTTGCAGAAGCTGAGACAATTAACAGATACAGTTGAGCAAATATCTTCAACCATTGATCCTACTCTCATTTCAGCCAGTTTGGAGGGAACTGACAAGCACATGCACTGTCATTCATTGCTCTAAACCAATGTGGAGTGCATGACTTAGAGGCAATAAGAAATATTTGGGCTTTTTAAATCACTTTTTTCCAAAGCTGTGCATACTTCATGCCTATTGAAAAAAGCTGCATTTATAAGCAGTAGTTCTCACTCAGACTCTCAAAGAACTGTCAACAAATATTCTCAAGAAGACTGTCTACTGTGATGAGCCAGGCAAAATGTCTTCTGCATCTAAATGAAAGAGACTAAAAATTTCAGTTGAGGTATAAAGCACCACTGCCCTGAAGCCAGAATTCCAAATAATGTATTTTCTGTAGAGGCAGAGCTCGAGCTCTGCTCGTGCTATAGATCTTCTTTACTACCACAAACAGAATTAAAATAAAATTAATAAAACTAAGAAGTTTGAAAAAATAAAATAAAGTATTGCAGTTTATATACACACCAGCAAATTGTATTGGATCAAATTATCTCTCATCTTGCTTGATAGTCAGTTTAACAGGAATTCACTTGCCTTTCAAACTAATACCCTAGGTCATGGCTCACCGATGGAGCTGAGACTGTCAGACATTTACACTTTTCCAGGGAGAATTTTTTTCTGTCAGGACTACAGGATTTGGCCTAGAATACACCTGTCAAAAACATTTTTTCAACTAATCAAATATTACTATGTAAGCAGTTGTTCATCCACTTAATTTTACATATAAAATGTGTTGCTTGGTGTCATAGGTTCATTCTTTCTTCTTTTTTTTTTCTTCCTTGGAATTTTGTTCAGCATTGTTGATACAGTTGCAACTCACAAAATATGCCAGGGACATTTGAAATTCAGAAAACAGAGACTTCATTCTATGCATTATTAGGCAGCCTTATATTTTTTCTCCTTTACGTTAAAAACACTGCATTTCTTATCTGTCACCATCATCCAGTCCTTTCATCTTCCTCACGCAAGAATTCCCAGTCTACTTCCAGTGCCTGAAGGCTTCTTTTGTGAGTGTTCAGACCTCCTCCTCCTGTACAAGTGAACGTGCGTCATTCACAGGCTTACCAAACTAAAAAAGAAAACAGATACATCTCCTCAAAGCCTCGTGCCAGAAGTGTTGGAACCAAAAAAAATTGATGGAGGAGGAGAGGCTGCAGAAAGCAGCATTTGGAAAACTATCCATAAAAGACTGTACAGCTTGTTACTGTTGAAACTTGCAGAAATTAACCACTTCTCATTCCTTCATTTGTTTCAAACTAAGGTTCAGAAAGAGAACACAGTTGCTGCCAGCATCAGAGGCTCCTAACTACAATGACTTCAATGCATTGGGGGTTTTTTCCACATTTAAAATGAATAAAATCTTGGGCTTCCATGCTAGCATGCTGCCTAGGGGTGCACGGAATGCCCTGACAGGGGCTGTATAACACAGGTACAGCTGTAACAGCTCAGAGGAGTCCCTGACCTGCTCCAAATGTGACACTCAGGGAGGAGAAGGACCTAAACTATGTGTGACAATTGTCTCAGTGCTGTGAGCAGGTCTGCTATCTCTGCTCCGTGTATTGCAGCACTGTGGAAAGCAAACAGAAAAGTGTTAGGATGCATGAGAGTAACACTGAAATGACTATTTAACAGCTACTTTAGCACTGATTGTTTTGTTCTTTCTTCGGATAATTCTCTGGGTCTGTTCTCCCATTATCGAAATAAACAAAACAAGAAGTCAAGCAGAAACAAGTACTTTAGAGGTAATTAAGAAATTCTTCTAAGTGAAGCTAACATTTTTTTTCTGGACAGGAGATAATGTGTTAAAGAACACAAAAAAATACTTTATCTTACAATGTATGAACAAAATGATGGTTTATGAGAAGCTGCAAATTTAAAGGCAAAATATCTCTCTGCTCCCCCATGACTCAAGTAAGCTAGGGAAATTATTTCTGCAAAATTTAGCTGAGTCCACTCACACTGTGCAACTTTAACAAACCAACTGAACTTTTCCATAATTGAGAATTTTTAGAAAGATCTTTGTCTTGGCTGCTGGAAGTGCTCCACTGCTCCAACTGAATTAAATTTGAATACTTCAGAGCCCATGTTGTGTAAATAAATAATTGATCACCTTTCAACTCATCCAATATTACAACGTAAGAACATTTATTCCTGACTGTGAGAGACTGGAATGTTAATGGCTAATGACTCAAACAATTTCCCATTTGTGCTCTGTACCCCCTGAGGGGCAGGGAGTGACTTTTGGGTGTGTGGTGGTCAAGTCTCTGGTCCCCATAAGTCCGAGGGTGTAAGCACCCAGCACCGAGGGCTACAAGCCAGGCTTTGAGCCAGGTAAGAGGCAGATCCTGCAAGGTGGGATGGTGCTTTTTATCATACCAGTTGTCCTCCCTCAGTTGTAAAACTCCCCCTGCTACCCCCAGGAAAGGTCCTGAGGGTGTTCATCCCCCCTGATGGGGTATAACTGGCTCAACTGGGTTGATGTGAGAGGCAAAAAGGGCTCATAACCATCAAAGACCCCCAATGCACCCCCAGACTCATTTCTGAGACTTTACACCAAAGGACTGAAAGTTCCCCCACCAGGGAAGGTACCTGGGCATTCTCACCAAGCCTAAGCATACATTAACTCATTGAACTTTGTGTTTTGGGGGCTTCCCCCACTCCCAATGCATCAAGACTGTGACCATCACTTTGACCAATGGACATCAAAATTGCATCAAGTCTCACTGCAGGATTCATTGGTGGGATATCTTTCTACTCTTATGCTTTTGTTCTTTTCCCTCGTACATCTACTTGAATGTTATTTTAATGCTTTTATATTGCTATATTACTAAAGATAATAGCAACCAAAATTATTATTTTATGGCCACATACCTGCTCTCCTTTGCAACCAAACTGTTCCAAAATAAACCCTATGTATATACATTTACAATCACCAATAATTCAGTGTTGTTTCATTCTAATCTGCCCCAAGGGATGTATTAACAAGAACCAGGGTTACTCTTCCCTTCTGGGATGGGTCACAGCATTGCCAGATGTTGCAAGGCCAAGTCATAGACTCAACTCCCAGAACTCAGCCAATCAATTCTGGAAGAAAAACAAACTCGTGTGTTTCAGAACATAAAGCCAGTCCTTATTGAAAGCAGGTTAGGCATGTTACAGACAACACATTTCAGAATCACTTTCCACAGACACTTGTGTAGCTGAGTCATCTAGCACTGGTACAAGACATTAAACCAGATGGAGCACTAGAAACAAATCTTGAAGGAGAAAGATTTGTTTATACACTATAGTGCTCCTCACTGCAATCAAGTGGAAGCATCCAACTGTCCCTGCTGTGGTGTGTGTAAAACAGTTTGAAAACTGTTATTTAAACCTGTTGTGCAGTTACTGTGCCTCTGCCACACTGCAAGCAACAGTTTCACTCCTTGCTGCCACTTCAGGTGACAAAGACAGCGTTTGGGGCACTTCCCTCCAGGCTGTGCTCTGAAGAATGTTCAAGTATTAAACAGGAGTAATTTCAATCAGAGGTGCAATAAGATGCTCCAGCCATCAGCACACTCTGCTGAGAGGCATCAGCTTAAATCACTGCACTGTGAAAAAGGAAAAAGGAGGGAGGGGAATTTGAATTGCCAGGTCTGTGATGAAATCTCAAGGTTACTGCATATAAAAAGGAAGACCCCCACTTGTACTGCAATTTGCTCAGAGCCCATTTGGTCTTAAAATCTGTAAGGGTGACAAGAGGTGAACACATTCTGCCCTTGCTACTGGGAAAAGATGTAATGCCAAATTTGCTTTTTCTCTGCAGCAGGTCAGACCCTTGGGGCTCTGTGAGAAGAGCCCTTCCAGCAAACTGGGAGGGATGAGCTGTGTGGGATGTGCTCCTCAGCTGCAGCTTTACAGCCTCCTTTGGAGGATGTAGGGATAAGTTATGGCAGGTGAGATGGAGTGCAAACTGCCACTACCTGTGGGAAAACTGGAAGGAGTTGCATAAACACCACGTAGAAAAGACAGCACTATTAATCTGCACCAGAGCTCCACAGATGGTGAGTGATGTAGCTGCTAGCCTATGATTTTTGGCATGGCTTATGTGACCCTCAACACAGCACTCTCAAGATTTGCACACCTATCAGAAGATTTCCAGGGCATTAATCGGGTGTCTTGGACATTTAAGAGTATCTAACCTTATTCACCAGCCCAGGAAAGTTTTGACTACAACTTTTGATGATTTGGCATCCCAGGTGAGTTTTAGGCAATGGAAAGGTATGAGGATTCACAGAGAGTAAATAAATAAAATGTTGGATGGTACAGCTGTGTAAGGAGTGGCACTGACCATGTGGATGCCATGTTGTGATAACAAGAACTGGTTATGGCTTTTCATTGATATTAGCTGTTCATTCCCACGGAGAATAAATGCAAAGGAATGTAAGGAGAATTCACATTAAAGTAAGTGCTGAACTCTGATGTACTCAGGCCCTGTCATGTCCAGCTTACTTGAATCTCACTTTCTTCCTAGCATACAGGATAGATATTACAGATATTTCTTCTCAGATACATGTGCTTACACTAAAAAATAAAAATAAACCTTGTTTTAGCTAATTTTTAAATCTCTGGAGCTGTTCTCATGCTCTCCCTCTGCCTGTGCATAACGTCTGGCACTTGCTTCAGTTTAAATGCCAAAGCAATTCTTATCCAGATATCTGCCTCTTCTGGTCATTAATTAATATAATAAATAAGGCTGGTTGCTACATCAGTCTCTTATTAGTACTTATGATTAGCTTTGCTTGTGGTTCTTTCAGCCAAATCCAAATCCATAATGACCCATCCAAGTCTGCATGAATTAAGTTTTCAAAGAAGATTATCATTGACACTGCATCAAAAGACCTATTCAAATGTAAACAAGGTATTGGCTACTTTCATCAGCCACTAATTTTGTGATTCTGCTGTTTATAACAAGTGATCTTGCTTGTCTCAAAAGACTTCTTTATTGCATGTCATGCTGCTTTATATGCACAGTTCTACTCTGCAGATGTATGAAAGTATGTCTAAATATTTGCTGCTGAAGAACAATGTGGCTACCTGTGAAATTAGTTAAATGAGGTAAATGACACAACAGCATCATTCACAGGTTAACCAAGGCACAAATTAGTCACTTTAAAGTAGCACCAGCACTGCCTTCAAGCAGGGGGAATTCTAGAGAACTCCATGCTGGCATCATGCCACTTTTACTTTGTGTGATGATCTGCAATTTGTGCCATGCCAATAAGCCACTGAATAGAAATATCAACTTAAGCTACAGAAAGAATGCTGACAACATAATGCAGGAAAACCAGATGAAGGTGATCAAGTCCTCTGAGTCATCTGAATTTTACTCTATCCTTAGACTGTGGTAGCAGCCTGATGTAGTAAAAATCCTGATGTTCTGTATGAGGCTCCCAGATACTCCAGGGCACATCGACAAGATGGCTCTGAAGCAAAGGACAGTAACAAAAGAGTTTCCAGGGGCATACAGTGCCATTAGCGTTGCCTGGAAATATGCCCACAACTCCAAACACAATCCAAGTCATATTTCAAATACAGACACTCACTTATAATTCAACACTGCCACATTTCAAGGGCAGAGTAAGAGTCATGGGATTTATTTGAGGAAGTGTGGAATACTGTGCTCTTTAAAACGTAGCCTACTTGGTAAGTAATGGGATTACTATCTGTACTTTCCTCCTAGTTGCAAGATTGCCATTTGGTACTATAATAGAATTAGGAACATTTTATCTATCTTCTCTTTGTGCTACTTTTTCCTCAGTTCTCAGTAAACCAAGCAGACTTAGGGAAAAAGAGATTGCTGTGTCAGAAAGCACAGTTTAGATTACTCTAAGAGTTCAAACCTCACACAGAAAGGAGGAAGAATAAGAGCCATGAGACAAATCACACCACTGCCAACAGTAATAAAGAAATATTCACAGCACTTGGCCATTAGCTTGAATGTAATTAACTAACAGGAAATACAATTCCTCATGTTACAGATGACACATGGTGCCCTGGGAGCACTCAATGCCATCTTCTCTTTTGCTGGATTTGTCATTTTACAGGATTGCTCTCTGCAGCCCCACAGGAGGAACTGAGCAAAGTGAGACAGGAGGGCCCCACACAGCTATTTCTGGACCTACAGATCACAAAGTGTGTTTTCCAAGGCAAGCTTGTTAAGTCAAAATACATGCATTTAGAACTCTTTACCAGATGCCTTTCATACCCTATTTTGTGTGCTTAATATTCTGATGTCCTTGGAATAAAACAGCTTCACCTCAAGGGCCCAGAAGGACACTGAAGTCCTCTGATGTCTGTCATGCAGACTCTGAAAGAGATTCCACAAAAATAACAACAGAAAAGAACCTCCCTCAAAGCCCCCGTGCTTGAGGGGTGTCCTGGCCATCTGCAGACACTGGAAAGAATGTTTTATCATCCCTGGCCTGTAATTCAGCTTTCAGAAAAAGGTTTTGTCTTTTTCCCCAGGTGCATCCGTGGCTGCTCACACACCACCTGGGACAGGGAACTCTCCTCCTCCACTGGCAAACAGCACCTGAGGTGCTTGATTAACACAGTCAGGAGATTATGTTCCTGCAGTGCAGGGGCATAGGCACTTTTAGGGTATCTTTTGTCTTCCTTCAATGGTAGGGCATGGTCTACCTCCTACAATCATCCAGGCATTTTCACTGGCAGACACTCAGAGCTGCAGGGCTGTGAGGCCCTTGAGAAGCCTTTGAGCTGCAGCATCCACTAAACCAGAGAAAAAAGAAATCTTTATACCAAAACTTTTCAGATCCACAACCTTCCCAACTACCTGCCAGAACCAGGAATGATTTTTTCAAACCTCAATATTTAGCTACTAAGAGAAGATTCTGCCCTTCCTCGATACAGCAAAGACTGACAAGAAGACCATGGTGCTGAGTGGGTCCTTTTGACCCTTCTGAACCTCCCTGCTGGCAACTTCAAGAGAAAAAAATTGCAATCCTTCACCCATTCAAGGTACTAGAGGAAGTCAGAGGAGGTGGAAAGGCATTGTGAAGCTTCTTTTGGGGAAAAAAGGCAAGTGGAGCAGGAATGACTGTGTGCTTTTTATGTACTAACTCTGGGATAGCTCAGCCTGGAGAAGAGAGCAGAGGAGACAGAGCCAGGATCTTCCCAGCAGTGCCCACTGACAGAAAATTCTACTTAAATATAGAAAGAAAGCCTTTTTACTGTAAGAGTGGCCAAGCACAGGAACAGGTTGCCTAGGAAAGGCATAGAGCAGAGATATTCAAAAGCAAGTGGGCACAGCCCTGGGCAATCTGCTCATGTGGACCCTCTCTGAGCAGGGGGCTGGACCAGAACATCTCCAGAGGTGCCTTCCAGCTGTGGCCATGCTTTGACTCTACAACTGAGCCCAATCCAAATCTGAGTATGCTCATCCACTGTTCAGATAGATGGTGTTGATTTTGTTCATTTAGAGACCCTTAGATTCAAGTCCAAGTTTGACTCAGCTTACCTGTGTGTTGCTTTTTTTAAAAATACTTGTTTTACCAAAATAAGCTAGCAGTCCCACAGTGCTTAGAGAATAAAATCATAATAGGACAAATGCATTCACACTACAACTCTGTCTATGTTTTGTGTCCTGGATGTGTAGCAGTTAAATGAGCATTATTTCCAGGCATTTTTGATAGCATAATAAAAAACCATGTATGGATGAAAATGGCAGCCTGGCATAAGAAAGCTCATGATTGATTCAGCTCTGCAAGAACAAAAACAAACAAATCAATATTTATTTAAAGAGCCTGAACAAGTTTCATTTTCTGTTCTACTGCTAAGAATTTTCCCAAGTTCATATTTGACCAACTTAGCTCTGATCAAATTTAAACAGTTCCATGTGAAATGTGTATCTTGCAGTCCATTGTGTCATAACTGGAATTTTGACTACTTAATCACTGGCTTAGTCTCAGAAAACTAAAGCAAGTACAGCATTAGCCATTTCACAGATGGCAAAAAGAAGAGACACCACTGAGCTTTATCTTTACATTAGCAACTAAAGTAAATCACAAGAACAGACTAAATTTAACCTCAAGACACTTCAGATTTCACTTACTCCTTGATTTCTAATGCAGACAAAATAATTGACTTAATACAGCCCTCTCAAATATGTTGTTCCAAGTGTACTTCCACAAAAGAACTCTCATCACTTCACAGATGTCCCCTGGATATGTACTGGCACACCTCAAGTTACAACACAGAATGACATATTCCCAGTTTTATTCAGGGAACAAAGGAAATGAGATTCTCTAGTTGGCATTAATGACACAAAGCTCCTTCAGGTGAAGCAGATTCTCATCTTGCATAACCTCAGCACAGTGTTCAATGGCTCCCTGTCACCACATGACCCCTTCCTACTTCACTTGCTCAGAGACTTTTCCTGAACAATACCTGCCCATGAGCTGCAGCCCATTAAAAGGCTGCTGGACAACAGCAGGTCATGAGCTGGAGGTGAGTCAGTGTCAGGCTGGTGTGAGATGCAAACACCTTACTCAGCTGTGTATATGGGAAAAAGACCTGCAAGAAACAGAGTTATCTCTTTGCTAAACTAGAAAGGTCTTTGCCAGAACCATGTGTCCAACTTCTGGCCCTCTCAGGAAAGGCTGGAGGGAGACTGGCAGAGTGCAATGGGAATGACCAGAGATGTAGGAAATATGAAACACATGGGAAGATTGGAAGGATTAGGATTGTTTAGAGAAGGAAAAAAATAAGGATAAAAAAATTGTAACAGTCTTGAAATTATAATATAAAGAGCTTCTGCAGAGAGGAACAAAGTTTATTGCTATTTCTCAATAGAGAGGACAAGGAAATCAGGCTTAAATTATAGCAAGATTCAGATTATAGCAAAGATTAAATTATAATTTAATTTTTAAATTATAGCAAGATTCAGACTTTCTAACAAAGCAGTGTGTCAGACATCCAGGGCAGACTGCAGATCCCTCACCACTGACTGGGGGTATGAAGAGCAAGTCAGGGAGGGGCTGTAAGGAATGACAGGCACAGGTACACCTTCCTGTGGGCTAGATTCCTGTGGGCAGCCTAAATTACCTCTCAAGGTCCCTGTCAGCTCTCTGATTGTAGTAGGGGTATTATTTGGTTGTCAGGACCGAGCAGACAAACTGCAGAATGCCACCAGTATGGAAAAAGCAATGATTACCATCTTCCAATTCTGCACTGACCCATCAGCACAGAGCTGCTGTGTCCTGTCCTGTGCTGCTGTGACCCAGGCCCACACACTTTTAAGAGCAGCCTTCATTTAAGAGCAGCCTAAATATGACCAGCATATCCCAAATTTATAATCCTCAACCATGTTAACATTGTACCAATGAGGGACTGGAAGCATCCTGTGAAAAAGATTAGCCCCACAAAAGAACTAAATGCTTTGGACAGATAGAAAGTGTATTTATCTGCCACATTCTTTTTCCTCCCAGATAATTCAATGCTATCAGACATCCCTTCCATCTCACTCATGAACTGCTGTTCTTCCACAAGAGATACCAAGCCATTAAAATGAAGAATTCAAGAATGCTGATCTACTGCAAAAATAGATTTATGGTTCCTCTCTCAGACATCAAAATATACTGAGCTGAGAAACACCAAATGACTCAGCCACAGCTTGGACTGCTATTAAAATACTTTTTGATCATGTTTGCCTAAAATGAAGCAGCTATTTTAATTATTTTGCCTTGGTACTCCAGCTCACTAACTATCAATTGAAAATAAGCCTACAACATAGATAAGAAATAACTGGTTTTGACAGAATATTGTCCCTGAACTCTGCTGTAATGGAGTGGACAGAAGGTTACACAACATCACTCAGTGCTTAATCTCATGCTTGTCAGTGGTCAAAGAACTCCCTGCCATGACAGACACAAAGACATGTTCTGACAGATCATCTCATCAAAAACAGTGACCTGATTGCATATATTGAATTCCATTTTTTTTTTAAAAGAGGTAGAATAGAGAAGTTGGGTGACAGCAGGACCATGGGACTTGCCCATTTCAATTGATCCTCTCAACAGAGCTTCACTACTGCTCAGAGGCAAGGCTGAAAACCTGCTCTGCAATCTTCACCCAGCCTGACAATGGGGCTGTAGGTTGATTTTAAGACTGTCCAGCTGAATTAACAGAGAAAAGTATGATCTGCTGATTTAATGGAGGTGAAACAAAAGAAGAGGATCTTTTTTACATCTGCCCCCTGCCAGTTGTGGTGCATAGCTGTGCTACATCTTTATGTAAAAAATCTAACATTCTAACAATGTGTATTAAATGGCTATAGAGGAACTTACAGCTTACTTTTGTCCCTCCCTTTCAGTGCTATGAAGTGCTGAGGATGCTACACTTTTACGGAGTAATTGTTAGCCTGGTGCACTTTTCTTTTTCCCTGGAGCAGCTCAGTCCTTCATAGTCCTGCTTCTGTAGCCTGGTACCAATGTAAAGTTTACTAACAGCACTACTCTTCAGGTTACACACTGATTTATGGTATTATAAGCACGTAACAGGAAAATGTCAGTGTCAGAAGTACAGCAATGTTCATGAAAAAGCCTGTATTTGCTTCCAGACATCAGTAGTTGTCTCAGTCATTCCTTAAAGAAAATATGGAATATAACACACGAGGCTGTGCTCTGATTTTCAAGCAGTGAATGTGATGACAGCTATTTCTGTAAATGTATGAGCATATGCAAAGACAATATGGGGACAGAATGGGTGACAAACAAAAAACAAGCAGACAAAAAGAGTAATTTTCCTCAACAAAATGTAGCTTACTCCTCTATCCGTCCTCTTCTCCCTGTGTTTAGTGTTCTGTTGAACTTTTACCTTCTTCTAAATTGAGTACATTGGCCATCAGATCTCCACCAGTCTGTCAAAGAAACTGATTTTAGTTTTAATCTCCCCAGCTCCAGGGACTACGTTATTTCTTGCCTTTTTCCCTTCATCCTTGAGTTCTGCTACCCCCTGCACCTTTCCATTTTTCTACTTTTACCAGAAACTAATTCTTTTGCCTTTAAAATAATTTTTAAATTGTCTCTTTCTTTGCCTCTCTGTTCAGCCTCTGTCAAATGTCTTTTTCCCCCATGCCTGCCTGTCTCTGCCTGCACACACTCCACCACATAAGCATGTTTGATATGCACACTCTTCCTTTCTGCTGTGTCATCCAGTGCTACCTGTGAGTTAACACAGTTAACTGTGGCTTTTGGTCCTGGCTAAGAACCAGGGGGGGAAAACATCAATGTCAAATATTGCTACCCGTAGAAACACAGCATGGTAATAAAGCTCTTTGGTGTATGCATAAAACACAACACACTCTGAAAATCCAGATTTAAGGACCCTGTGCCACCAAAGGGACCCAAGTAAGTAATGCTGTGAAAAACTGCAGCTCCCAGACCAGCCCTGCACCCTCTGCCAGAGAGATCATCAGCTCCTCTGCTTCAAACACTGATGGCTCCAGTCTCCCAGAGATTCAGTCACCAGACATGCTCCACAGGTCCAAGGAACTGTCCAGCACCTTTCCACAAGCATTGCCCTCGTTTCAGCTGCTGTGTTTGGTCCTGCAGCTCTCACCTTCAAGGCAGAGGCAGCACTGCAGAGGGCAGGGACACTGCCTGGAACACCTCTGCTCCCAAAGAGCACAGACTAACTCCAAAGGGTGACCTCAAAGCTCTCCATGGGGATAATGAGGAAGGTGACTGAACTGACAAAGTTTAAGAGTTAAATGCTGGCATATGAAATTTAAAGGAGTCAGAAGAAGGATGGAGAAGTAGAGACCAATTCTGGATACAAGAGACGCATCACATAAATATATTTCCTTTCTTTTGTTAAAATCTCTTATTGTAACATCAGTATTACCTCTTGGGCTGCTTTTTCAGCAAAAAGATGCTACTGCATAGGCAAATGTTCTTCCAACAGCACAAAGAGGTACAGAGATACAGCACTGCTTTTGTACAGAACTGTCTTTTTAATACCACACTTCAGCTATAAGCGGTTGAAATCCGTATTTCTGCAGCAGAATACATAACTTATGTCACTAAACTTGTGTCAATCAAACCTCCAATTCCAGCAGGATCCAGTCTGTAGTACAGTGCTTTTTTGCTGGCTGGTAAACAGTGCACTTGAAATTCAACATTTTGAACCTCCAGTTTTCTACTTTGTCTCTACAGCTGAATATTCAGGGTCCACTGCATTGAACTGAATCCAGCCATTATCAAGATGTCCCCATCTCTCACTCTGAAGGCTGTTAAAATAAAAAGGATTTGCATTGCCTTGCTGAAGAGAAACAGGAAGATTCTGAAATGTATACCCAAATTATTTTAGATTACTTAAACAAAAATCCAGATTCAAATAATTCCCTTTGTTTTACTGTTTACTTTAGAAAAAGCCAGTTTTCAAATTCTGGTTTAAATTCATCAATTTAAGCAAACTAACGCAAAATTTATCCCTTGTGTGTAATTTTGAAAACCATGGCTAGGAGACTGTACATTTAAAAGAAGCAGGCTAGGATGAAAAGATTTTATCTTTACTGTTAACTCATTTTAATCCTCTGGCAAAAAAAAAAAGAGATCCTGGCTGTGTAGTGGCCTCTGTGAAATGAAATCAGCACAGTCCCAGCTAGCACCATATCTGACATTTAAAACACCACAACCATTCACATAAACTGGCAAATTCTTCCACAGAGAGAAAGGACTTTAATGGCCACAGTGGAGGAATGAAATCTCACCTCAAAGGCCAACCCTCCCCTTTCAGGCACAGGTGAGAATTAATGCCTGACATGGGGATTCTGCACTACAGCACTTGGAGGAGCATCAGTTTTGTGGGTATTTTGCAGACCTCCCTTCAAATATCTTTAATTTGTATGTCTTTCAGAAACACTATGTTCAGCATTAATACATCTACATTCCACACTAAAGAGTTGCAAATGAACACGTTCTACGCAGGACTCAGGAAGATTCTTCCTCTCACACTTTCCATTTTTTCCTAAGAGATTGAAAAAAATAAAAAAGTGGAGCAAAGTAGCCTACAAGCGTCTTTAAATACTCACTGACCATCTGGAGGCAAGGCTCTAAGGAGTCAATAACATCTAGAATTCTCTGAGGAGCTGAAAGAAAACAGTTTTCATGTGTTTGTATCCTCTCTCCCAGAATATTACAAAACACACACTGGTTGGACCCATCAGGTTCCACACACTGCACATCCATTTGTTCCACTGCCTCTTAAAATAACACCTGACACTTCCATGCTCTGGCACCCAGATTCCAGACATCCCACAGCAGAGCTATTCCTGCTGTCCACACACCAGGTGACTCATTCAGCTTGGTTTGCAAGCTCCTGAGGTCCAGGACAAGAGAGGCTTTGGTGACAGACGGCAGCCAGGATGGGAATGGCTCTTGGGGGGGCCCCACACTCAAGGAGGCCCTGCTAGAAAGGCCATGGCCCTCTCTGGGCAGGCCCTGACAGATTATCAGAATTGTGCACACTCTGACAGGATAACAGCCCTGGAAACACACAGCAAGTCATGACCTAGCACTGGCTGGAAAAGGGAACTGAGATGCCCCTCTGCCACAGAGACAGGAACCACTGTGGCACTGGAGAGCACTGCAGGCTCTCAACACGCCCCAGTGCCTCAGTCCCTGAGGAAACAGGCTTGGCCACATGGCTGCCACAGCGTGCTGGTTCACCTTGTCACCCCTGCAACTGCAGCAAGGGTCTCTCACGGGGTCCCCAAAGTGTTTTGAAAGCAGGGTCTCCAATGAAATCACAGCCCCAGGCTGTGCCAAATGCTGCCCCATCTCCTACAGGGCACCACTGCTGTCTGTGCTGCTGCTGCAGCCCTGAGCCAGTGGAAGTCAGTGGAGCCCATCCACAGAGTCAGTTATTAAAAGATAACCCAAGCTGTGCTAAAAGGCAGCAACATCTTTAGCAGATGGTAATACAAGGAGCCACTTGAACTCCTGTACCTTTCCCATCATCTGACAGTTACATTGCCAGAAGGGAGTGCATCGACCCAGGCACACCATGCTCCATCAACCACGAAATGGGACTGAAGCATCACGGAGAAAAATTGAGGAGAGGATAAGATATCATCCAAACAGAGGGATGGGACCACCATTTTAATGGTGTCTTACTGCTGTTTGCCTGAGCAAACAGAGTGAGTGAAGGTAATTAAAAGCAGGACTGACAGATTTCCCCAAGGACACACAATGAACCAACACTACAAGCATTAGAAAAAGATGTACTTAAGAGAGCATAAAACAATTCCCCACCCCCAAATGGTGAAAACACAGCAGTTAGGGACAGCTAAAGTACATGCACTTTATACAAATGACACACTGTTTCTGCCAAAACAACATTTTACCTATCTCTGTCTGGGAAGCACTGACTGCAATATAATGGAAATTAAAGAAGGGATGAAAATAAACATCTTTCCTAATGCACAGTGCATCATGAAAGTCAAATCCTGTTAAGCCTTGACTGTTGAAGTAATCCTTACTCATGCAAAAAATCCCAATTAATTAATCAGGGAAAAATGCTGTATTAGCCTAAAAATCTGAAAACCAGCTGAATGCAAATGCCTTCTTCACATGAGGTCAGTGAAGGCATTCTGGACAGACTGGATCCTTCAGGACAGTCCATTAACTTCATGAAGAACATGTGGAGCTTAAAGACACCAGGACTCTTTAGCAAGCAATTGAAGTATTGGGGCACAGCAGATGAGCTAAATGTGTGTCTGCTGAAATAAAGCTGTCACCTTCCATCCCTGCTTGGATTAAACAAAAAACAAATGCAAGACATAAATTATAAAATTCCCTCAAAAGGCTTTTTTCAAGGACAAGTGATTTCTCGTATGTAGGTCAACATTTGACTCCTTCAGAGGGAAAAACCATGCGGGCAGCAGCGGCTGTGTTTCAATGTAAGGAATGTATTTCACTTTGTGCTGGAAATATTTGCACAGTGTCCTCAAAAAAAAAAAAAAGGAAAAAAAAAAGAACGTGGGTAACAAGAAAACATGCTGCAATGAGCCATGTGAGGCTGTGCACAATCAAATTACAGGAGGTAGCATTTTCCAGCGGTTCGAATCACAAGATATTGCTTCTATTCTGGGATGTACCTGGCTTACAGTTTGACCTTGGGTAATAAATGACATGCACTCTCTCTGGGCATCCCTTTCTTCAGTTGTAAAAAGATGTAACATTTGGTCTGGCAATGTACTAATTAAAATAATTCTGTACTAGGCTGGGAATATTTATCGAAGGACACAAATTTTGCTTAAGCTTGAGTACATATAAACTAGAAATCATAATTCTCCTCACAAAGAAGCAAAATATTTCAGTTGCAAGTTTTTTTAACCTTTGTTAAAATTTAAAAAATTAATTTGATTTTATTAATTATTAGTGGTGTGCTTTGTTTCTTGCACTATGCATTTAAAATTATGATTTATTTGACAGAAGAAATAATACTACAGAAGGGCATTAGCTCATCAATGAAAATATCAGCAAGGGGTCACAGGATATGCTTTATTGGCAAAATAGCAATTAACCCACCTGCTAAATAGATTCCACAGTAAGTGCACACCTGTGCTTAGCTGTGGGGATGTGTAACTCTTTACAGATGCCTTTAGTACAATTTTTCACCAAGCAAGCAAATAGAGGAGAGCTCTCCCCCTGCTCAGGCTGCCTGTGAGAGGTGACTGCACCCACTCTCCCAACTGTTCAGCAATGTAAGGCAAATGGAAAAAGCATTAAATAAAGCCGTAGAGTACAGGGTGCCACCTCCTTCTGCTGGAATGTCACAACACCATCATAAGCACTGACATGGGTGCTGGACACACTCCACCAGTGCAAGCTGAACCAACAGGGATGGCTTATTTCTCCATGAGAAACCATCCCTTAAGGCAGGCACTGCTGCACAACAGATTGTGACGTGTCTACAAAACTTTCCTGTCATGGGAAAGGCCATCAAATGAAAAATTTGGTTATGTTATGGTTAAAAATAACATAACCATGTTTATGGTTATGATTGTCAGACAATCCTGTACAAAGAAACAGTAGGCTTGGTATGCTACTTGAAATGGTTAGTGTGTTTACGAATTCTAGTTCAAGGCAATCACAGTATTTAACATTCTTCCTGGCTTCTCTGGATACCCTGGAGCCTCCTGAGACCTCCATTAAGTGAATCTCCTCAGACTCCAATTGCAGTGACTGGTATTGGATGGGGCAGAGCCACTAGTTTTTACATCATTTATTTACTTATAAATAAATCTTGCTTCCTCTCCTGGGAGGGAAGAAAGCCAGAAGCATATGAACTTGCACATCAGTGATTAACAGAGGAAACACAGATTGGACCTGACAAGAGGACAGGGGGAAAAAAATCTCCCAACTGCCTGCTCAGATACCACACTGACCACTTAGTAACAATCACCACAGCAAACACAATCAGTTGCAATAATTATTATGCCATAATCAGTGGAAGCTCTAAATTGTCAGTTGAATTGTAGTGACAATGACAATGTCCTGAGGTAAACTCCCAACTACTGAAGCCAATACTATGTTGAATCATAACCACATCTCACTCTCCCGGCAAAAACTCCCTGCTCTCATTCATGAAAAGCACCAAAATACACGGCCAGATTTCCGAAAGTCTGTATGCTGGGGTTAGCGAGACCAAATGCCTCTGAAAATCTGGTTCCTTGCTTACAAATTACAGCACGGCACCGCTTAGTATTACAGGGTTCCTCACTATGTTTTACTCAACGTTATTTCTTTTCTTACCCACTTCATTTTACGAAAATACTCTTGAAAAGCCCGGGGTGGCTTCTTCCAACTAATTCACCATCCGGCAACCAACAGCCGATGCTCTCGGCGTGCCCCGGGACGCAGCGCTTCGCTCCACAGCCGGGATCCCATCCCGCTCCCTCTGGCCGGAGCCGCATCTTTTCATTTCGGGGAGGAGCGCTGATGAGAACAGCTCCCAGGCACTCGCTGCCCGGGGGCTCTGAAGCTGGCCCCCGAAAGTGCAAGCTGCCGACAGCCGCGGCACCGCCGCATCCCCCTCCAGCACCGAGGGCAGCGTCCCGGCCGGCAGCAGCGCGGAAAGCCGCCGGGTGACCGCCCCCGGCCCGCCTCACCTACCTCCATGCCCAGCCGCTGCTTCAGCACCAGCGCGGCGCACAGGTACCCGGCGCGGCCCACGAACAGCTCGTCCGAGCCGCACTCGAGGAAGGAGAGCGGGGCGCAGACCTCGCTCAGCTCCCTGAACTTGCCCAGCGGCCGCGCGTAGTCGGGCAGCCCCAGGGCGCGGTAGACCAGCGCGGCCACCGCGTACACCCCGGCGCCGCCCAGCAGGAAGGCGGCGCGGGTGTCGGCGTCGGCCTCGCCGCATCCCTCCTGGTAGCGCAGGCAGGCGTCCACGACGCGGCGGGCGGCCCGCAGGTACGAGTCCCGCGACGGCGCGAACAGCGGGCACTGCGCGACGTGGTACAGCATGTAGGCCACGCCGGCCACGCCGCCGTACAGCCCGCCCGG
>VZRH01002606.1:925148-992426 GCA_013397555.1 Urocynchramus pylzowi
GCCCCTCGCCCGCCGCCGCCCCACCTGCGCTCGGCGAGCGCTTCTCGGCGGCCGCCCGGGGTGGCTGGGGCCGGCCCGGATCTCCGGACCGCCGGGCTGAGACACGCGGGGTCTGACCCTGCTCTGGTGTCCGGCTTGTCCTGCCGTGCGGCTCTTCCTTCACGCAGGGAAGCTGGTGCGTCACCTTTGCCCGATCCCTCTGTGCATCCCCGAGGAAAGGGGTCACTTGGTCTGCGGGAGAGATCCAGGGGCTGGAAGGGTGGCCGGAGAGCTGCTGAGTTATTTCTGGCTCTGGAACGGCCCCTCGGGGGCTGCTGCAGCCAAAGCTGAAGGATGGAGCCAAATGCAAACGAGGGCAGCCCGAGGCCGATTTACATGGGAAGCTAAGCAAGTCCCCAGCAGACCAGTGTTGGCACAAGGCCATCTTTGACCCCTTTCCTTCATGCATGAGCCAGAGCTTAGGAGGAACAGAAAATTTAGGTCAGTGAATAGATTCCAGTTAAAAGAAGGAAAGAAAAAAGCAACTCTCATGATACAAATACACAGTTGTCACTTCTGCCCCTGGTGATGTGAACTGCTGCAACATAAGTGAATTTCTCATCAAAGACCTGTGACTTTTGGGCACCTGGTATCTCTGGTACTTTCTCTGGACATGCAGTCTCAGTAACTGAGGACCTTCCCAAAGAGAGATGGAAGGTGCAGCTTGCTGGAGGCTCCAGTAACCAGCAGCTGGCACAGCAATAGCAAGCACCAGAGCACTGTCCTTTGGATGTTGAAAGATCTTCTCTGAAGTTGTGGCTGGTTTCTCGCAGCTTCGTGGTGGCTGCTTGTTTCAGCAAAGTTCCGTCAACCCTGTCCAGCTCCTCACTTGCTCTTTCACACCCTGTTTTTGATTCAACTGATCTGTCCTTTCTTTTTCCTTCTTTTTTATGTGGTTTATGATCTGCTCAGATATTTGCTTTCACCCCCTGATTTTGGTTTCTTCACTTCTCTTCAGTGCCATTTTGCCATGTTTACATTCCAGATACCCACATACCAGTCTGTGTTTGTACTGTGTTCCTTAAAGCCCCGTTTTCTGGCTTATTCACAATTGTACCATATGTGGTTTCTATCACACACACCTTGGCAGTCTAGAGCATTGAAAATGTGAAAATGCCCTGCAAATGGCTACGACATCTCATTCATATGTTATTTTTTGTCATAAACTGGCTTCTATTGTTGCCCATTGATAGGGTTGACAGTGTAGCTAAAGATTTTCCAGCAGAATTTCTGTTGGTTCTAGAAAAGTGTATTCCCTAAATGCTTTTTTTAAGTGAAAATTCATGAGTTGTATTTTTCATTCTTACATAATTTATTTTACATTTGGGGGTGCTTGCTTCATCTATTCAGTCTTCTTTTCAAATTAAAAAGGCTCTCTCTTTTTGAGAACCTCAGCAAAAGGAACTGTATCTCTGCCAGTTTCGGTGGCAAAGGATTTAAGGAAAATACAGATTTTATAAGAAAATTAGCTGAATTAGCAACATTTTTCTACATAAGAGTCAAAAGGAAGTCAGTAATGACATGCCAAGAAAGAACACCTTCTGTGCTCTGGGGAGTCTTCTGTTGAAATAAAGAGAGCTTAGCAAATGCCACAGAGCAGTCGAGCAAGAAATGAGGATGACAGTTTCTGCTGTACTTCTTTTGTATGAGTATTAAACCACCAAAACCAAAGGGAGAGATACATTGAAAAAACACATGCTTCTTGTAGCTGCAAACTCCCAAACTGCTCATGTGTTTATGTAGAAAAGTTTGATGCTTTCAGGTTGTGCTCTGTATCTTTTTCTCTCAAACAAGCACAAGTGGAGTACTAATACAACCAGAGGAAAAGTTGGGCCGATTCTCAGGTGTAATTCATGTGTTTCTCACCAGATCATTTGAGATTTTCCTTCCTCTTCAGAGCAAAAGTGCACCTCCAGTGAGGGTCTTCAGCTTGACAAAAAAAATGAATTCCCCCCCTCACTCCTCTGCACTTCTGCAGCTTCTTGGTTTGTTTGCTTTGGGCATGCTGTGCATCCTCTTTGCTCTATAAATCTGATGCCACAAGCCAAGGACCAGGAAAAAAAGTATGGATTGTACAAGGAAGGGATATGATCCTGGTGCGATGGGTAGAGGAGGATGCTGAAGCCTTGAAGCTGTTTGTTCTGCATTAGTAAATCCACCATTTTAGAACACATATTCTGGAGATCTGCTTGTTGTACCTATTGATAAAATGTCTAATCATAGAATAAATAGGCTTGGGAGGAACTTTAGGATCTAGTTCAACCCAAGCTCAAAGTGGCACCTATTGGTGTACTTGTTCATGTATGCTGGTTCGTTTCTACTTGTTTAGTTACAGATTCCTTCAGGGAATCCAGGTGCCTGGTATTTCCAAGAGAACACAATAATCTCTCTTCAGTTGTCATGTAGGGACTGGAGGCATCTCCAAACAAATGCCTTATGGATTGATCTGTCATTTGTCTTTTGTACTTTTTAGTGATGTACCCGTTTTGTATGCCTTCAGGATTATGGGATATCCATGTGGCTGCAGTTTTGTTCTCACCCAGTATTCCACATCTCTCCTGAGCTGAAGGTGAGCACTGGGCTCCATGCACAGGCTGAGATTCAGCAACAGAGTTGTATTAAATAGTGTGAACACATCAGCAGGGTTGTGCTACAGGCTTTTCAAGAACCCTTGGTTCTTTACTGCCTGGTGCTGCTCTTCCCTCCCCAGAGTTTTGCCATTGCAGGTCAGCTTTGCAGTTAGCTCCTTTCCTGCCTGGATGGGCTTTCTCCCAGGAATCTACACTCCTATCCAAGAGGCTCTGGGTTCACACTCCAGCCCTGCAGTCAGTTCACTTTTGATGGGCAGCTGGCTCTGGGGCATTTGGCAGAAAGGAATGAGTTAGGCTGAGCTGTTTCATGCCCACATCAGAAAATAAGTATTTATATTTTCAGTATTCTCTGTTGAGGGCTCTTGGGGGAGCAAGAGGGGGGGATGGAATTATCACTGCACTGCACAGACCGTACTAGTAGCCAATATTTGGAATAGTCTGACCAGTAGTCATGCAGTGGAGGCAGCCCCAAGGGTTTCATAGCATTATTATTTGGTAGCCAAATGGTCCCAGCAGTTTCTGGTTCCTCAATATATTCTGGTTTCTTACCATAAGTATTTTTTTTATTTCTCAGGTTGAGCTACCCTGTCCTGTATGGACTCCACTTACAAAGCTACATGAAAGGTTTTGTGGTTTTTGTTCCATAAAGATCATTTGGCAGTGATATGGACACCTGTTTTGAAAATGGAATGTTCTTGGCATTGCTCAACAGAATCTCTTTTCCTGAGTCAACCTTTTCTCCTGTAACTTGTGTGTAATAATACAAGTTGATAATACAAATAAAATTTCTGCATAACCTAAGTTTTGGTGCATGCATTGCCATTTCATCACAATGATAATTACACATCAGAAGACAGAGCTGCATTGAATTACCTTTTGCTTCAAGAGCACACTGAATTTTTGTCCAGTACTCTGATTGATAAAATTTGGTAATTTAACAGGAGTTGAATTTCTGTGAGACTCTGTCTTAATTACCAAATATGGTAGAAATTGGCCAACATGAGAAATTATGGGATAGTGGGAAATGCTGTATAGGTACTTGGATAATCATGCATGTGTCTTCCTTAGGAGACAAGACTAGAAGTTTTTGGGGTTTGTTTGTTGTTTTGTGGCAACTCACAGATTTTTGTAATGAGATACTGAAAGCATGGGTAGATGTACTCATTGCTTACAGAATTGATTTTTATTACAAAATGTCACATTTTCCATTCGGAGAGGTAGGATGATTTTGGTAAGGGTTTCAGCTTAGGTCGAAACATAACAGCTGTTACAGAGTCTCTGAAGAGAATATTGCATTTTTCAGTATCTTTATGTAGAACTACCTGTGATGAGTGAATCACTCTTCAGCTGTTCACAAATGCCAGGGCTTTCTGCAGAGCAGGAAGTTTGAAATTCAGAGTTTTGGCTTAGCTGGTAAAACTCTAACTTTAAAATAGCAGTACCTTGACACTATCTGGAACTTTTTCCATAGGCTTTGTCATCCCTGATTTTCCTTCCCTTGGCTCGAGCCTGTTCAGATAACAGGGTGGTGGAACTCTTCTCAGACATGTCTGTCAAAATTAACAGTTTCTTTGTCCAGCAGGTTATCCCATTTTTTTATGTTCAAAATGATTTCTACTGAACACAAGTATTCTTGTATGTTTGGAGAGCAGTTGTTCATCTGCAGTTCTCTGCATGGCTCTGGCATTGTCTGATAGAATAAGGAAGCAAAGAATCCCACTGGGCACTCTACTGTTGATATTTAAACCAAATACTTCTTTTTATCTCATTAATTAGTCTGTCAGTACAAAAATATATTGTAAATTCTAAATTTCCTTAAGTGCATCTTTTCTACAATGGATGTCAGTGTGATATTCAAGATTTTAATTGTAACATTTTTGTCACAGCCGGAATTTGGAAGCATTTCAAAGTACAGGAACAAAAATCAATATCGGAAGTCAACTAGTACATTGTGCTATTGCCTTGGTGTTAGCTGATCTCAATAATTGCTGTGATGGAAATAACAGACTTGTATTAACAAACCATGCTTCTACTTGCCAGGGCAGGGACCTCACCAGGAGGAGTCCCTGCCTGGTGATGAAAGGAGCTGGGAACAGTGACTGGGCCTTGGGCACAGCCACAGGCACTGAGGAAGGATGCAAATTGCTGGGATTTCAGGCTGTAACACTGAGTGTGATAAGAAAATGTCATGGAGTTCTACATACAACTAATGATGATAATGACAATGATGGTTTTATGTCCTTGAGGAAAGCTAGCACCTGCAGAAACAAGTTATCCTTTAATGATATGCTAAGGAAGTTAGATACATGATAATGGAAATGGAAGATTTCCAACTTCTGAATCATCAAAACTAGTGCAGCGTTTGACCTTCTTTAAAATTTCCATCTTGGCCATGCTTTGACCAGGTCTGGGTCTTTTAGTTTGACATATGTCATAGTGCCTTGTGATAATGGTGTGTGTTACAAGAAGTTACAAATACAACATTGACCATAAGCAAAACCATAACAAATACAACATTGTCCATAAGCAAAACCTCTCCCAGGTGTTTTGGTGTTTGCTTGATTGTTTGTTTTGGTGGGGAGTTTTGTTGGTTTTTTGTTTTGTTGTTTTTTGGTTTTTTTTGATTGGGGGTTTCTTTTTTGACTTTTGGAGATTTTTTTTTTTTTTTTTTTGGTCAGATTAACAAAACTGTAAAATAAGGCTGGGTTTACAAAAATGAAAACTTTAATATGGGACTTTTCCTGAGAACCTTCTAGCCCAGCTGTTTTCCATTTTCCCTGAGAAGTAAGCAGCCTAGGTTAGGGAACACAGAATCATGCAAATTCACACAGGTCCAGCTTTGAGCACCTGAGAGCAGCCTGGCTTAGATGCTTTTAGAAATCTGCAGAATACTGACTGCTCTCCATGGGATGCTGATACATTATCACTTACTGCTGCAAACCTAGGAAAGCATAAAGTAACCTGACTTTGGGTGTATAGTTCTTGTCCACTCAAAGAATGAAACAGTTGGCTTAACTAACATTGAGAAGGAATGAGGTTGATACTCAAGATACTGCAGTCTCCTCAAGATTTTTTTTTTTCTTTTTTAATTGATACATTTTAAAGCTCAATTCACTTTATAGGATGACAGAATGGCTGAGGTTGGAAGTGGTCCAGGCTCACTCTGGTCCAACTCCCCTCCCCTTCTCAAGCAGGTCACTTAGGGTGAGTTGCCCAGAACTGTGTCTGGGTGGCTTTGGAATACCTGAGCACAGAGACTCCACGACATCCCTGGACAACCTGTGCCAGTGCTCAAACACCCACACAGTAAAAAAGTGTTTCCTGATGTTCAGACAGAACTGTGCTTCAGTTTGTGCTTTTTGCATCTTGTGCTGTCACTGGGCACTCCTTAGAAAATCCTGGCTCTGTCCTGATTGCACTTTCCCTCCAGGTGTTGCTCTGCACTGACGAGGTCCCTCCCTGATTCTTCTCTTCTCCAGGCCAAGCAGTCACAGATCTCTCAGCCCTTCCTTTGGGAGAGGTTTTTCAGGCCCTTCAAAATCATAGTGACCCTTTGCTGGACTCTCTCCAGTAGCTCCATATCTGTCCTGGGGAGCCCAGAACTAGACATGGTGCTCAAGTACAATTCTTGTTTTTCTTAAGTTTGATAATCCATACAAGTTTGCTTGGCTTTTATGTAAATGCTGCAGCTGCACTGAAAATAGGTCTCAGAAGAGAAAATAATTAAGGAGGCCAGAGTTTATTCTTAATAATCCTGAAACAATGCATGGAATGCTTCTCTTTAAATACAGTGATAATATTTTCTTGGGGAAGTGCCAAGAACATTTCAAAATCAATTTCTGTTCACATTCATTTACAGCTCTTGTACTTATTGCACCGTCTGTCTTCATTTCACTGCTCTGTACTACTCTGATGGGATGCATAGAGCTCTGCTAAACTGTGCTAAAGATCCATCTGTGGAAGTTTATGCTATTTTGCTTGTTAAGCATCCAAGAGGGAGGTAACAGAAATATTAAAGGTCCTGCACTCTGATTTGGACTTTTTTAGTAGGAACAAGTTTTATGGGTATTTTCAAATTATAAATTAATATAATGTGAAGTGTTATTATTGGACTTTGAACAAAAATGTTTTGCTTTGTTTTTGCACCCTCAAGTGTGTAAGCTATGATCAAGGAAACATTTACATCTAGGATTTATCTTGCATGTGTGAATAGTCCCTCACTGGTCTCAGTACTGTTCACAACATCATGGTCTAAGTTTGTTTCAGAACACTGTTAAGCATTTTTGGTTTTCTATTGTTTGGTTTTCAAACAACTTTCTTAAAAAGTAGAGGTAGAGGATATATAAAAAATAATTCACAGCTTCATGAATTATGCAGGGAAACATTCTAGTTAGTAAGGCAGAATGTTCAGGTACTAAGATATAAATTTGGATGGGATATTACAAAATTAGGCTCTGATTCAGTAATTCAGGTCATATGGATCAGAATTATTGCTTACAGATTGCTTGATATAAAAAGCTCATGCTTGAGTGGATCAGACCAATATTGCTCTGGAACAAGATTCCCCCTTTCTAGCTTTCTGTAAGTTGAGATTTCTCTGATGTAAGCAGAATTAAGACTGTTTAAAGGCCATTTTAAGCCATTTAAAGCTTCACAAAGTGATGCTAGTGATACTAATGAGTGGCTGAAAAAAATCCATTGTATTTCTCATACAAACATAGTTATTAAAACTTCTCCGTGCAGGACAGATGATTCAAATTCTTAAATGATTAAAAAGGCAATGTAGATAAAAGAAATTATATGTATGTAATATTTATACACAAACTTACCTTTATACATGCATGTATGTATTTATAAGCTCAAATTTGAAAACAAAACTTGTGGTGAGTCTGAAAATAATTTTAAAATGGAGCCCTTCCTTTCTCTGATTATTACTTTAATTATTGCAACTCATTAAAAACAAATCAACCCAGTTATGCATACTTATTTTAGTGCTTGGTTTACTTGCAGGTGTCCACCATGCTGTTTGTAAAGCCAGCCTTTCTCATGCCACAGCATTGTTTTCATCATTTGTGCAAAGAAGAGGCTCAGCAGTACTTTTTAGAATCACAACTAGTTTAGAAGGGTTTGCCTGCATTTGCTGCCTTCTCTTGCTGCTCTGTTCCCCTGTGTCAGAGGCAAACCATGAAGCAAAGCCATCAGCTCTCCGAGGCAGGCACTAAAACACAGTTGGAAGAGAAGCCTCTCCTTGCAAAGGGGTGCTGGGCTCGGTCAGTAGTCGCTGCAGTAAAAGCTTTGTGCTTGGAGTGCAGCTGCTGCTGCTGGCAGGGCTGGACTGGCTGCCTCTCTGGATGCCCCACATTTGATGTTTGTTATTCACTGCACAGTGACTTTCACAGCTGTCAGTGTTTGTTACCTGCTGGGGAGAAATTAAACCTCTGCATGTTGGCCGGTGTACAAACTGTTCCCTCCCTTTAATGTCCCTTCCCTTCCAGCCCACGCTGGCTCTGAGGCTCCAAGGCCCAGCTGGGGTGCTCAGTCACATGTTCCCATATCCACCTTTGGGTTTAGGCATTGTTGTGCTCAGGAGATGGAGTTAGCTTTCAAATATTTCTTCTGATTAGAACATGCCCGTCTCAGCAGGCGATCAGCCTGATGTTTTCAGTGACTCCCATTTGCATTAAGGTCCTGAACTCCTGTTTACATCAAGGTCCTGTTCTTGCATAATGTTTCCTGGAGCTGTATCTGGATCAGCCTTGACTGTCACTCCAGTTGCTTTTCACTGCTTGGGTAGTTAAAAAAGATGGAAAAAGTAGTTTATCTGACCTCATTATGCACAGGAATTTTCCACTGGCATTCTCCTCACCACTGCATGAAGAAAGGGTGAGAGAGGACATTTTCCAAGTGCTTTGTGGCCAGTGGTGACCTCTTCCTGAAATAGCACCTAAGTAACTTCTGGAACAAGGTAATGAACCTCCTACTCTTCCAGCCCCATATCCCTGGCACACACGTCCTGGAGAGCATGGACACTCCTTGGTGGCAGGCTGGAACTGCACTGGGACAGGAGCTCTGTGGAACTCGAGCAACATTTTTTCTGCTGACATTGAATGTCCTTGGATCCCTGTTCTTTACCCTTTGGCTCACAGATGTGACTGTTAAACATGTGAGGTTGGGACAGATGATTACATGTGTTTGTAACATTATTCATTGTTTCTTTGTAGGCTCCACTTTAATCCTTGGCTGAAAATTAAGGTTTCTGAAAATTCATCTCTGGATTAAAGGTGACTTGCCAGGTGCAATTTCTTCCATCACCAAAACCTCTCTTTGCCTTGCTTTTCTAAAAGTTTACCCTCTTTGGTGCTTGCCTTGCAGCCCCAGAAAGCTCAGGTTTTCTTCTCCCAAAGAGTTCCAAGCAGAGGACGAGCAGGCACTCTGATCACGGGGCAGAAGGGGTGGGACAGGAGCCAGAAAATTGTGCTGTGAAGTGCCACTGCCTCAATTAGTTTATTTTCTCCTCCCTTGTCGTGTAGGCTGGAAGAATAAGGGATGGCAGTGGAGCAGCTGGCAGTTTCTGAGGTAGGTTGCATCTAGAAAGAAGGAAGACATGGTAAAGCATGGCAGACATAAGACATGTAGCCACAGGCAGGGGCAATGTGACATGAGCCAAGTGTGTCCGTGTCACACTCAGTGTGTGACATTTGACAGGTCTTTCACATCAGAGGCACAAAGATCGTGTGTGGTTTTGGAGCCTGTCCCTTAGGGCAGCATAAGCAGGATTAAAGACTTAAAATTGAGCCTTTTTTAAAAAATAAATTCAAAAGATGCTTCCTTCTTCCAGCACTTTCTCCTCTGTGTAAATTGGGGTTTTATGATTTTAGGAATTATTAATATCCCTTTCAGCAAGTGACATAACTGAGATAAGAATTCATAAATGCATTTGGAACAAACAAGTCCGTGTTACTGAAAATAAGATCAGTTATGTGATTAAAATGAACGCAATCAAATTTGAAACTTGAGGCACTGCAGCTAAACAAACATATTTCTAATCAGCAAATTATGTCCTTCCAAGGAACATCCTAATTTCAAAATGGAGAAACTACATTAAAACTGTCTTCTTTAGCGAAGGGATGATGATGCAGCAATGTGGGCAGCCACAGAAAGCTCCTGCCAAGGGAATTCTCGGGGATTCTCCCGATCCATCGCGCCCCGCGCGCCTCCGGCTCCGGTACAAGAGCGACCCCTCGCGGCCAGGCCCCGCCATGGCCGCCGCCGCCCGCTCAGGGAACCTGGAAAATCCTCGGGAAAATCCGGGGAAAAGCCCGGCTGCTCCCTCGGGAGCTGAGTATTGGAGTGTTCCTACCATTGGCCTCAGGGACTTAGAGAACTAGAGAAGGGAAGAGGCAAGGGAACAGGGAAAGAAAAAGCAACAAAGAAGGAAAAACAGATGATGTACATATTACATTTTATGCTTCTCTTTGACATTTGCACACACAAGCAGTTTCCTATAAATTTTACAAGTTCACAGAATCAAAGAATCGTTAGGGCTAGAAGGGACCTCTGGAAATCACCCAGTCCAACCCTCCTGCCCAAAGCTGTGTCACCTGGAGCAGGTGACACAGGAACACATCCAGGTGGGTTTTCAATGTCTCCTGAGAGGGAGACTCCATGACCATCCTGGGCAGCCTGTTTCAATGCCCTGCCAGCTTTGACATAAACGTCTTCCTCATCTTGAGGTAGAGCTCCTTGTGTTTTAGTTTGTGGCCATTGCTCCTTGTTCTTTTACTGGGCCACTATAAAGAGTCTGGCACATCTCTTGGCACCTGCTTTTGAGATATTTATATGCATTGATGAGATTCCCCCTCAGTCCTCTCCTCTCCAGGTGGAACAGGCCCAGCTCCCACAGTCTCTCCTCACAAGAGAGATGCTCCAGACCCCTCCTCATCGTTGTGGCCTCTGCTGGGCCATCTCCAATAGCTCCTTGTCTCTCCTGTAGGGAGGAGCCCAGACCTGCACACAGCACTCCAGGTGTGGCCTCTTCAGGGCTGAGCAGAGGGAAAGGATCCCCTCCCTGCCCTGCTGCCCACACTCTTCCCAGTGCACCCCACGATCCCATTGCCTCTCCTGGCCCCAAGGACACACTGGCAGTTCAGGGTCAATTTGTCACCACCAAGACTTGCTGGTCCTTCTCTGCAGAGCTGCTCTCCAGCAGGTCAGCCCCCAGCCTGTGCTGGTACCTGGGGCTGTTCCTCCCCAGGTGCAGGACCCTACACTTGCCCTTGTTGAACCTCATTGAGTTTCTCTCTGCTCCACTCTCCAGCCTTTCAAGGTTCTCACAGAATGGCAGTACAGCCTTCAGGTGGACCAGCCACTCCCCCCAGTTCTGAATAGTCAGTAAACTTGCTTAGGGTGCATTTGATCCCTTCATCCAGTGTTCTCTGTCACTCTTTCCTCTGAGGAATCTTAATTAAAATACCAATGATGTTATAGGGTAGTGACACTCTCCCAGAATTAAAAATGCATATTGTATTCTGTTTACAGGCTAACATGTGAAATGTTCTCAATTATACAGACAAACTCTGGATGTCTTGAAATGTGCTGTGTTTAATGGGGATAAGAATGAAAATGCTTTTCATTTTACTGTGCAGCTAACCTACACAATAGTGCACAGGGAACTGGTATGCCTGCTTTCAGGACTGACACCCATGAAAATGAGCATGAGCTCATACTCAGGTCCCTTGACACATGAAACTATAAAAGTTTAAAACTTTAATAAATACATGAGAAGCTAATAATACTTGATTGCTGTCACTATGTGACACACCATGAACAACACTCACATGCTGAGATGTCCAAGGTAAAAAAGAGCACATTTATTTCTGGACCTTGATATTTATAGAATTCTAAAAGTGACCACGGATTAGAAGATGAAATTACCACCTCTCCAACCACACTAGTCAAACTAACAGTTAATCCATTCTCTCCTTTTAATTTTTTTCTCCTCCAGAAAAAAAATGTAAAACAATCATTATTTACATAAAAGTGCGTGAGAAACTCAATTACAAAAATGTAAACATCAGAAGGCTTAAAAAGACTTTAGAAAAACAGAACAACAGATTGCCATGTCAGTTTAGTCCTAAAAGCATTTATTTGGAAATGACATTTTTACTACAGATTCCTCCTCCTCTCCCTCCTCCTCCTCCTCACTGTCCCTCACAGTTCTTTCCTCCCTCCTCACTCCTCCTTGCAGCATTTTCCCTCTTCTCCCAGGCCTCCCCTGCAGCTCCACCTCTGCCAGGCTTGGACACCTGGGCCAAAGACACAGCTCTGCCTGTGCCAAGAGTGACTTCTCAGCGGCCTGGGAGACACAGGCAGTGCCCCCACTTTGGAAGGGGAGTGCAGGGAGAAAAGCTGGAAGTCTGTGTGCACAGGGCTGTCACCCAGCACCCATCAAACTGTGTCCAGAGGTGCCTGAGGCCTCAGCTGTGGGCCAAGATCTGATGATCAGAAATAGGTGATGCAATGGCCTCTGCAGGCCTTTGTGTGTTCCAATTTATGGAACAACCATCCTATAAAGAACAGCTTGAGGAAAAGCCCCTGTGATGGAACTGCTGATTTCAGCAGTCTTTTGAAGCAAGTTCAGAGGTATTCCAAGGCATGGGAAAGGATGCTGGGAGGAGGAGACAGCAAGAACCCAGGAGGAGAGAAGACAGAGAGGTGCCAAGTGTCTAAGCACAAGTGTAACTACATCCATGGGAGCACAAACTTCATCTCTTTGTTACAGAGGGGAGATGGAGCCATCCCCCAACACAGCCTTGCCCAGACCCTCACAGACAGGATTTCTCAAAGCAAATCAGCAATTTTATTAACAGATGGACAAGGGGGAAATCACTTCTGCATCTTCTGGCAGGGGGAGCATCACAACAACTGGGACCATTTGCAGAGGCTGTGGTGGAAGCAGGGATTTGGACTCTGCCTCCTCAGGTGGGAGAGGAGGAAGCATGGCACATTCTGTGGCTGCAGTGGTATCAGCAGATCTTGCCCAGTGCCCAGCTCTGGTGGAAAAAGTGCACAGTGGTTGGTCTCAGGGTGGTCAATGATGTTGTCCTTGTAGGTGCTCAGGACTTTGTAGGCACTGCCAGCTCCCATGGCTGGATGCAGCTGTCAGAGCATCGTTTGTGGGAAGGACAAGGCAAAAGCAGTGGAGGTCCCTACCTTATCCAAGGGCTTGTTCTCCTGCCTCTGCTCCTGGGCACTGCAGGTGGTTCTCTCCTGGCTGCCACTGCCAGAACCTGCTCTCTTCTGACAGGGCAGCCAGTAGATCCCAAAGAGCGTGAGGATCATTTCCACACAATTCCAGAACCACCACTGCTGGCAGACTGAGCAGAGCACACTTTCCTGGCTGGGTCTGCTCTGCTCCTTTATCCTCTGCTCCATCTTCTGCAGCTTGGCCATCTCCTGGCTGCGCTGCTCCTCATGCTGCTTCAGGAGCTCTTCTGTGACCTTCACTGCTGGGAGATCCACGCTCAGTGCGTATTGGAAGATGCCTGCCACCATCAGGACTTTGGCAATGCTTTCAGCCATGGCCTGGAGGAGGAGGAGGAGGGAGGCAAGGGGCTCAACAGGGTTGGGTGATGGAGAGATGGTGGCTGAAGCAGTGGGGGCAGGAGATGGAGGATGCAGGGATGGGTGGGAAAGGGGGTGCAGGAGCCTGGAGGCAGCCAGGAGAAGGTTGGGGAACTCCTTGGGGATGGGGACACATCCCCACAGGCACTGGCTGTAGCTGGCAGCCCTGTGCCCCTCCGTGCCTGCCCTTCCCAAAACTATCTCCACAGCCCCTGCACCCCTTCCCCAGCTTTAAAAGTTCCCTGAGGTGCTGGTGCTTCTTGTCTGAACCTCAAACCAGCCTTCCCCCAGCCTGCCCCACTCACTGCTGCCTCAAGCAGTGACTTTGCCACATGGGGTATGTGTCCCCCTCCTCTCATGTCAGAGACACTGCAGCCCCACAGCAATACCCTGCCCAGCCAGCTGGAGCTTTGGATGGAACTCACATGGAGCCAGAGACTTTATTACCTTTGGAAGAAGGGGCAGCCACTCAGGAGCACTGCACAGCTGTGGTGGGGTTGTGCAGGAAGAAAATCAGAAGGGCCAAAGCCCAAACAGAACTTAATCTGGTTATACATTAATTTATATTATAAATTATATAAGAGAAAAAAATGCTTTTATAAATTCATTAGCAACAAAAGGAGGGCTAAGGAGAATCTCCATCCTTTACTGGATGGGGGTGAAATATAGTGAGATAGAATGAGGAATAGACTGAGATATTTAATGCCTTCATTGCCTCAGTCTTTAGAGTAAGGCCAGCTGTTCTCCATGTACCCAGGCCCCTGAACAGGAAAACAGAGATGAGGAGCAGGCAGGAAACAGTGCCTGGTCAGAGGCACTGTTAAGCTCAGCCCATGCTAAAGGGTCACTGCCCTGCTGTTCACAGACTAACCAGGAGTTACTCCCAGCTGCCCAGTCACTTGAGCAATTTACAATCTTTCTCACCAGCCAAGTCATCTCCTGGTTGCGCTGTTCCTCATGTTGTGTCAGAACTGTTTCTGTGGCCTTCACTGCCTGGGCATCTGCCCTCAGCCCGTACTGGAGGATGGCCAGCACCAGCAGGATTTTGGTGATCTTTCCAGCCATGGCCTGGAGGAGGAGGAGGAGGGAGAGAAGGGGCTCAGTGGAGTTGGGTAGCAGGGAGAGGGTGGCTGGTGCAGCGGGGCCAGGAAGCACAGGGCCCAGGGACAGGCACTCANCCTGGTTGTGCTGTTCCTCATGTTGTGTCAGAACTGTTTCTGTGGCCTTCACTGCCTGGGCATCTGCCCTCAGCCCGTACTGGAGGATGGCCAGCACCAGCAGGATTTTGGTGATCTTTCCAGCCATGGCCTGGAGGAGGAGGAGGAGGGAGAGAAGGGGCTCAGTGGAGGTGGGTAGCAGGGAGAGGGTGGCTNCCCTGCCCTGCCTGCCGCCCTCACCGCTGCCTCGAGCCGCACTGCAGCGCCGGCCCCGCAACGTGCGGGCTCTGGGGACGTGTCCCCCACGATGTCACAGACACCAGGGCTCCATGGCCACACCCTGCCCCGCCAGCTGGGCCCTGGATGGAACTCAGGTGGAATTCAGATGGAACCAGGGAGTTTATGACCTTTGGAGAAGAGGCAGCCACTCAGAAGCACTGCACAGACTTTATGGGGTTGTGCAGGGGGAAAATCAGAAGGGCTAAAGCCTGACTGGAAGTTAATTTGGCCCTAAAAGTGCCCTAAAAAATGATAAAATATGTTTCCATAAGTACATTGGTGACAAAAGGAGGGCTCAGGAGAATCTCCAGCCTTTAATGGGTGGGGAGAAACTCAGTGACATAGGAGGAGAAGGAAGATCTGAAGTATTTAATGTAAGGCCTGCTACACTACCCTGATCTCCTCCCAGGACAAGATGACCCACTCAGCAGATGAGGGAGAGTTTGTGGGAGTTTAGTAAAGCTTTAGACACCGTTTCCCACAACATTCTCCTGGAGATGGCTCATGGCTTGGATGGGTGTGCTCTTTGCTGGGTGAAACACTGGCTGTGGGGCCAGGCCCAGAGAGGGGTGGGGAATGGAGTCACATCCAGCTGGGGACAGACGCCAGGGGTGTTCTCCAGGGCTCAGCCTTGGGGCCAGTCCTGTTTTATGAGAATTCACAGAATTCACAGAATGACTAGGTTGAAAGAGACCTTCAAGATCATCGAGTCCAACCCATGCCCCAACGCCTCAACTAAACCGTGGCACCCAGTGCCACATCCAGTCTTTTTAAACACATCCAGGGATGGTGACTCCACCACCTCCCTGGGCAGGCCATTCCAAAGAACTGTCTGATGGAGCTGGGGGTGTAAGCCTGGAGAAATAGGGGCTTGGGGCAGACCTTGTCACTCTCTACAGTTACCTATAAGGAGGCTTTAGGCAGGTGGGATGTGGTATCTTCTCCAAAGTAACAGTGACTGGACAAAATGAAATGGCCTCAAGTTGTGCTAGGGGAAGTTTAGATTGGATATCAGGAAAATTTTTTTCATCAAAAGTGTTGTCAAGCATGAGAACAGGAAGAGCCCAGGGAAGAGGCTGAGAGACCATTCCTGAAGGTAAGTAAAATGCATATAGATATTTCACTTAGGGACATGGTGTAGTGCTAGTCTTGGCAGTCCTGGGTTCATGGTTGGATCTGGGGGGATTTTCTAACTTAAACAATTCTTTGAGTCTGTGATTTTATTGTAGCAGTCTAATGTGATAACTAGGGTCAGTGCAAGTCGTCACTTGATTTTCATTTGACAACTCCAGTCATTTTCCATATATCTTCCTATGTATATAAGTCAAAAAAAACTCCAAATCATTGTGTGTCTTCTGTGTGGCTGCTGATTACTTTCAAAGTTGTTATTTCATCAACCAAAATTTGTCCAAACAAACTTTAATTCTGTCAAATTCATCTTAAGGCTGTAGTATTGTCAGGATATGTGGCAAACCAAGGAAAAATGCCCTCAGACACAAATATACTGGTGTGCACTGCTCTTCCATCTTCAAATTCACCCTGCTATACTTTATTTTTGGTTTGTATTGTCAGAGTGCCTAATACAATATATTTCAGCCCTCTGTTTGTAGCTTCCTAGATTGTACTGCAGTGCACATCATAAAGATTGAATATTTGCTCCTGGAATAAAATTTACCTAATCAGGTGGTTGGGACACAGATTCACAAATCAGAGAATCTAATCTCAGTTCTTGCCTTAACCAATGGTCTGCTGTGTGCCTTCAGTGTCTGGGGCAACTTCTCATTTACAAGGTAGGGAGAGTAGGACGAGGTTTTCATCCTAAAGAGGAGAGCTGCTGTGAGAGGCTGAAATCCTGAAAGAGTCAATGTAAACCTGAAAGAATTCATGTCTCAAACACTGGGCAGAGGAGAAAAAGAATGTTACCATGACAATGAGGTAAAGTGATGTAAGGATAGAGGGTCTTGGAGGCAGGATAGCACTTTTTGGAGACCACCCTCCTTATCTTGGGTAACTTCTCTAAAACCAGATTTGGAGAGCATTGCAGTTGTGTTTCTGACAGGGGAATTGAAACTATGAGAAAACCCAACCCCATTCTGAAAAGTTTGAGAATAACAAAATGTGCCTGACTGTTCTGTCAATAGCACTGCTGAGGGGGCTGTGTGTGCACCCACCATCCACAGGAACCACACCAGAGATGGTGCTGGAGCCCTGGGTGGTGACACTGCTCCTTTACCTCTAATTTTCATATCTTTCCTTCTTCATTTCTTCCTCTCCTTAAAGCTTTAATCTGCTGCTGCTACAGGCTGTTCAATGGAGTTTAACTCAATGCTGCAGGCTGTTCAGAAATTTTAAGTTGTTGCTGACATGAACTGTTCAACCTATCAGAAGGTTTAAAAGTTTAAATTGCTGCTTCCATAGCTGAAGCTTTCTAATTTGTCATTTGGCATTGTTTTGCCTTAGTTTAACCCAAGGGTATCCTCAACATCAGCTGTCCCAGAGGAGGCACTCCAGGCCTGCCCTCTCTAGATTCAACATTTTGCTATCCCAGAGCAGGAGGCCCAGGATCTCCCTCATGGGACCTGACAGCTGCTCAGGTGAAAAATATTCTGAAATCTTGCTGGGATTTTATTATATTTTAATTTCCCATGATAAAAAGCAATAATATCTCTAAATCAAAAGTGGAACATTATTGAGACATACGAAAGCAATATTTTAGTTTTTGCAAGTCAAACTAGGGCTTATTTGAATTCCTCTGACTTGGTATTGAGCTTTTTCAAATGAGATATAAATCTACCACTTTCAGTTGCATATTTGACTTTTTTAACATCACTGAGTAATGGCTGAAGCAACCAAAAAAATGAGATATCACACTTATATTTTATGTATTTATTCCAAGGAATGCAAAGATTTAGAATTAGAACTATAAATGAGCTTTAAATAAAATTTTATTTATAAATTTGTTATATAAATTTTATATTTTATACAAATTTTATTTATCATGTTTGTCAAACACATACACCCACATGCAAACTGGCTGTTTATAATTTCTGGTGTACTGAATAAATGCAGCAACCCATTTGGAAAATGAGACAAAGGTAAACAAAAGAACCAAGATAAAATAATAATTTTCACATATTTTACAATTACTTAATTGCTCCAGAATAATCCCTTTAGACATTGTTCTCTTCACATCTCAGGGAGTGCAGCACATTTTTTCTGCTCGCAGGCATAAGCTGAACCATTGCTGTTCTTTTTATTCTGTATAAGAGAGATGAATTAATATTTCTTCTTCAAGGAGAGTTCTGCATCCTGTGGAGAAAGTTGTCAGAATGATCAAATTCAACAGCAAAAAAAAAATAAATGTATAAAATAACTCACCTGAAAAATATAAAAAAAAAATTTGCCATATTCCTATTCTCTATTAATTGAAAGCTAGCTGAGAGTTTCTAATCACTCATGTTTTTCAAATGATTGATTTCTCACTGAAGTAGCCAAACAATGAAAATACTGCAAATCAACCCGACCTCCCTGTATTTTAGACCACTGAAAAATGGAAATACAGTTTGCTTTCAGGCACTTTTCATTACTTGATTAATAGAGCTGATTCAGGTTTGGGTCAGTGCTTGTTCTCTCTCAAAGGACTGTTTACTCCCCATCCTTGCACAAGTTGTGAAGCAATGGCAAGCATTAGCATTGCTGCTTGTTCCTGGTGAAATAAATAACATCTTTGTCCAGAATTAGGGCCTAAGCACACCTACAGCTGACCTGCTGGCAGAAAACATGAGTCTGAGTCATTATGTAAATTAGTTTTAAGGTATTTTATATAAACTTGGCAGCCTCAGTGAGAATTTTCAAGGCCAGGTTCTGCAGCAGTGTACATGGAAGAACACACCTACTGCCTTCGATTCCTCCTTCGGCTCCTTCCTCACTCCCTGAAACCTTACAGCTCAAATTGAGGCCAGCTCCCAATCATCTGTCATGTGAATTGTGTCAAGTGAACCCAAACTACCTTTTCAGTTCATAAAATATTCATTCAGTCCCAGCTGGGACTGTAAAATATGAGTGCTTGGTTATGATGTTGGCAGCATGCCCTTTTCATTCTCTTACATATGTATAAGGGAAATAGCTATACACCATTCACAAGTACAGCTATATGATAAATTAGTGCTCTGAAAAACCCCAAACTTCTCCATCTCACTCTGCTGGAAGCCCATTTGACACCACAATCCTCTGTCTAATCCAAATGGTGGCCATTACAAAAATATTTCAGATTTTACCCTGCCATAAATTTCTACCTTCTCCCTTCATATCCATCTACCCTGTGGGAAATTTGAGCTCCTCCATATTACCTTCTCCTGGCAGTCAATATCCCGTGTTAGAGAAGTATTTATTAATGCAATGCAATTCAGAGATAAAATGCTAATGAGCAAAGAGCTTTGGAGTCTCACAGATTGTATATCCACTGGTTTAGAGAACTGGAGAGTGCTCAGATAAACAGCTTTAATCATAGAGGAGCCTAGTGCATGGAAGAATACTTTAGGAAATATTTGAGAAATTTTACCTGTCTTGATCTTGAATTTTCTTTTTCCTTTGTTTTACAGAGAAGGATTAATACAAATTTCACACTTAGCAGGATTAAAATATTCACCTCCCAAAACACTATTCACATATTCCAAAAAATATTTAAAATACTATTTTTCATTAGGAAATAATATACACCCCTATCTGCACCAGATGTGTTTCTCTAAGTGTGAATTTGTGTCATGACATAGTGCTTAGGGTTATTTGCAAGAGTTGGGATGAATATCTTGTCTTTAGAGTCCAAGTAACTGAACAAAAATGCTCAGAATGCCTCGTGCTAAGAAGCCCTAAGTGAAAAGAACTGAGAGGAGTTGGCCTTGTAGGCCCAGTGCTGTGACATGAACAAAAATGACACAATGTCAGACTTTTTGCAGATTTGAGTTGGAGCTACACCCGTCACCTTTTAAAGAGAAAGAACCACAGTACTTTGTGAGCTGATTAAACTTTACTATTTGGTCTTTACTGGCACCTGACTTACACAGTTCAAATATAAGGATTAGTGGTGACTGATGCCTCCTTCCCAGTCCTGGGTTTATGGTTGGTAGAAATCCTTCAGTGTTCTCTGTAAGCCAATACTGAAGTTTCAGATCTTTTACTTCCCAGGAACATACTTTTCTGTGAGGCAATGTAGTGGTGTATGGAATATCTGCCAGAAAGAGAAATCTCTCTCCTGTAGTCTGAACTCTATGTTTCTGAGTGAGGAGCCAGTAGAAAAGGGGGAAAGACCAATTGTTAAATGAAAGCAAATAAGGAGAAAACAAGCTAAAAAATAGTAGGGTCTTTGTGAGGGCAGGAAAAGGAAAATGAAAAGGAAACTAAGAAAGAAAAGAAGTTTCATTTGGCTGGCAGATAGGCAGTGATGAGTGTGCTCATCTCATAATTATGCAGCTAAGCAGGAGGTACATCAGTATAGATGTTGTTAGGGCTAAAAATCTTGTCTTGCATGTTCAGTTGTATGCACACCACAGTTTGCATGCTCATATGGACAAGCACTTGAAGGGAAACACAATCTGCTATAATGCCTATCTGCCACACAAAATGTGCATGATTAGTTCCATATGGCTTTTCTTTCTGAAACAGTAGAGTTCCAAAGTGAGGAAAGATTTCAAACAGAGGTGATAATGTATTTCAAAACTGCAGTTCAATAATAAGCTTATGGGGGAATATTGGCCTTCAGTGGGATTTAAATGCACATTAGTGTGCTTTGCTGAATAGAGATGTCCTTAAACATTTCCTTAAAGACATATACATAGTAAGGCATGCACATAATAAGACATGTACATAGTAAGAAGTGATTTTGTTTTTGTGGGCTTTGAATCAACTTCCAAGTGATTTGCTGCATGAACCTTCCAAAGAAGATACCTGCAGTCTACATAAAATCAGTATCTGTTTGATGTCACTGTTGAGTCACAGATGACAGAGTCGTATCAGAAGGCAAATGGCCAAAGCCCTGCTTATTTGATCCTCTTCCTCTTTTATACCTTAGTTCACTACAGATGGACCTGATTGGTCATTTAATCAATACATTTCACATGATTGCCTAATTAAGATACCCATTTGTAAACAACCTTATGAGAAAAACAGCAAAACAGATTGTTAAAAAACACCATCTGCAGATTGTTTTAATATTTGACTATCATTGTTTATCTCCAGCTCCCTCAAGCTTCCCAGGCCGATTCATGGGAAAACTTATCTATCTTTCTCTCTCTCTGACCAAGCTGTCACATCCACAGTGGGCTAGTGTAACATTTTCCCTTCCTGCTGACTTGCATTATCAAGCAGAAAAGTGCTAATGCTGTTCCTCTTCACAGGGTCCCATTTTGGAGACTGATACAATACTTAGTGGAAGGAGCTGCCTAGTCTTGTATGTGCCTATTTCTCCTCATTGCAGAGGAGAGAGTCCTTTAGAGGACAAATCAGAAAATCCCAATGTTCCACTGCGTTTTAATGTAACTTAACACTGACTTTTAAACAGCCCCTGACTTCTAGTTCCAGCTTTGAAAAGTTTATGGGTGAGTTTTTCTTTCTCCACACACCAGACAAAGGAAATGAAGTAGGACAGTCTCCCAGTTAAGATGTCTAAATTAGCTGCCTAATTTTAAGTGCTGATAGTAAGCCACATGAATAAACTTTGTCAGACAGAATTTTTTAGGGGAGATGGTTTCTATAGTCACTATTTGTCCCAAATGCAAGAAAGAAAACAAAGCTCTCTGTCCACTGTGGCTGTTTGCTTCCAGCAGCTGAGAGCACTTCAGCAGGCACCCAGCAATGGGCTGTAGGAACTGAGAGGAGCAGCTGTGGCACAGCTGTTGTCAGCACCTGCCCTGCCATGCCATCTGCAGGGGTGACTTAGTGGGGTGACAGTCACTCTGCACTGAAGACAGGAAAATCAGGCTTCCAGATGGGAATGTCCAAAAGCCAAACTGCTGAGCACAGGAGAGTTTTAAACTAGTCATTGAGAGACACCAAGGGAACTAAACACTGGTCCTTGATGTTTCCCTGGAGAAAGAGGGATTCAGTGTCTGCAGCGTCTTGCCTGCTATCTTCCATAACCAGGGAATACAAAATGTGCCCAGGAGGCTGATTCCCAAACCAGCATCACCCTTCCTGTCATTTGAACAAATGGCTCTGCATTACAGGAAAAGCTGCCAGTTCACAGGGGGCATTTTGCACAGAGGTGATTGTCACCTCTTACTGAACTCAGACTGCTCTGTAGTCAGAAGTGTGAATTTGTGAGAGCAGAAGGCAAGGGTCCCTGCAGGGGACCAGATCAGTAGCCTTGGCAGTAGGCACTTAGCCTGAGGAGGGGCACTGTGTGGTTCCTGAGGTTACTGAGAAACTTGAAACACAGCACTTATAAAGCCCTAGAAAAATGCCCTAGAGGGGGAGGCATTTCTGGGAGTTCTGCCCCCAGCAAACACAGAGCCCACTGAGCCCTGCGTCATGGCTGCTCTCTGCTGCTGCTGTAGTCCTGCCTTTCTCACTGGCCCAAGAGTAATGAGGACCATTCCCATCCCAAATATGCATCACCTGATGTTCAGGGCATTTTTCTAATCTCAGGGAGGTGGAGGCTCAACTTTTCATGGGACTAGAAGAGCCTAGGATGCAGGTTTGGTGTTTCCCACAGCAGTGCTCTCCGTTATCAGTCAGAGGTAGGGCATCGTGTTTTGTGATAAAGTCTTAAGTGAGCTCCAGGATGGCTCAGACTTGTGAAATGAATCCTGAATTTGGTCAGGCTCCAAACAGCCTCACAAATTCAGCATAAGCCCAGCTGCTCAGCTCAGCTCAACCAGGGCCTGTGCTGTGCCTGTTGGTGTTGCAGCAGGCTCTCAGGGGAGATTTTCCCTGGGGATTTAGATGCATAATACAATAGAGGCAGCATTTCCCTCAGCTCCTTATAGCAGGGTAGGACAAGATCTTACCTTGATTCCTTCCCTGCTGGGAGTGTTGTAAGCTGTTCCTCCTCCATCCCAAGGTATTTACAAGTAGCACAGCCTGCATGTGAAGTCCTATCTGAATGCAGTTTTTAGAAAATTTTATTTCATAATACAGAAATAAATGGCTCATAACAAGGAATTGAACTGCTGTCACTTTTCCTCTCCCTCAGGCAGAGAAGGGAACTCCCTGACAGCTTCCTTGCATGCCACCAGGCACCTCCAGTCCTTGAACAGGGCTTTTCACAATGTACATTTTGGATATAGACTCTTAAATTCTTCCAAAGCACCACTTTGCATACATAAATCTCTTTTTGGAACTGAGGATTAATCCCCGTGCTCACTTTGTCATCTGCAAAATGGAGAATTTTCTTACCTGACAAGAAAAGTGAGAGGATAAATATTTCAGAGACTATGAAGTACTCAGACAACTCAGTGCGGGTGACAAAAGTGCTTTGGCTAGACAGGAAAACGCTTCTTTAAAATTCCCAGAAGAGCAGGACAGAATAGAGATGAGATCCAGCATTGTGGGAGGCAATTGCAGCACTGTGTGATAGATGGCATCATTCCCAGCGCAGTAAGAGGGATCTGTGCGCCCACTTTCATCCCTGGTTCGCTCCCTCCACTTCTGGCACGGGCTTCCTCCTCACTGTGTGCCACCAAACGGTGCTGTTCATCCTCCTGCTCTTTAATTCCTGTTTGGGACATCAAGTCCTGCAGAAAGAGATTTGGGATAGGAGGGGGACTGTATTTATGCTGTTTATTGTTGTGATGTTACGGGACAATCTTTGCAATTCCTGCAGGGACATAGCCTCGGAGCTGTGTCCTATAGAAATGCAGGAACAGAAGATTTAGGGGGAAATGGAGTATTTTATTTTCTAATGAAAAATTGTATTTTTAGATATTTTTTAGAATATGCGAACGGTATTTTGGGAGGTGAATATTTTAATCCCGCTGAGTGTATAGCGAGGCAGATTAAATATTTACTTTTTTTGAGTAAATATTTACCACGAGCAGATCTCCGAGCACTCTCCCCGCAGCAGGGCAGCCCTTGGCTGGCAGCTGGGGCGCTGGAAGCCGGGAGTGGCTCCGGGTGGCAGCTCCGGCGCGTTCCGCTGCTGTTTGCAGGCTCGTCCCACGAGAGGGCAATGCAGCAACATCCATCCCACCGCCTCCCTCGCAGGGAAGGACCGCTCTGCACCCGGGAATTCCGGGCTGCAATATATCTCTGGTATTTATAGAAAGAGCGTTTACTCTTTTAAAGGGTTGCTTATAGCAGTAAAATGTAATCAGTCTGCATTAAAGTTCATCTAGCAGAAGCTAATATGGCCCTCTGCTGCTAGGCAATCTAGGACATCTAAACATCCAAAGAAAACCATTTTTTCCCATATCTTGGACACTCTATCAGACAATTAAACTGGAGGCTCAGTGCTACAACTCATCTTCAGGGGGTAGCCTATTTATCTGCTGTTTTAATAGGACTGATAGTTTGAGTACAATACTATAGGTTTTTGTGTTACTTTCACTGACCTTTATGCAATTAAATACCTTGTTTTGTGCCTCACCCAGGGTCTGTAATCTCTTTTGTTTGGCTGACAAATGTCTGTGTCACCTCCTAACCTGGTTGATCCAAATGAGCTTTTTGAAAGTGCCACTGACAGCAAATCACTGTGGTCTATAAAAGGTTTATCTTCCACTTGAGTGGAAATTGCTTACTATGTGCTAAACACTGTTGATACTGCCAACCAAAAATGCTTTTTCCCCCACAGATTTCATATTCTGTCTTATATCCCAAAAAGACCGTGCATATGTTGCAGCTGTCTTATCAGATGCAGCTGAAATATTTTGTTCTGAGTGATTCAGTTATACACGAGTGATTTCTCTTTGCTTTGCATTACACACAAGTTACTGGCCAGCTGCAGGCTCTGCTAGTGATTTGCAGTGTCACCAGCCATTAGAAAGGAGAATGCAGAGTCGTTAAGCACATCTTGACAGGTAAATGAGAGAAGAACCACGTCAGCAATGCTGTGAGGAGCGCTGTGGGAAGGAGGAAAAACATTCTTGCAAGCAACTGCTTAAAATGAGTGAATAAGTAAGGTGAGATAAAGGACCTGGCCTGCGGTGAGTGCGCTGTTTGCAGCAGAAGGAGCAGCAGATGAGGAGGACAGGAAGGCAGGGATGCAGGGAGGCCTGGCAGCACTGGCTCCTCCAGAGTCAGCCTGCAACCAACTGTGCCAGCCTGAGCAGCCACTGGGCTGCAGCCAGGCCCACGCCAACAAAAGGGTCAACATTTTTTGCATGGCATAGACATTACTGTGTGTGCTTCTCCCACATCTCTTGCTATTTAATTGCTATAAACAGTTGGGCAGCTCTGTGGAATGGAGGAATTAAGCAGCTTGATTAGTCACTGTTTGTGCAATCGTGGCTGTGCACGTGTCCCTGCACAGCCCGTGTTAGGCAGGCACACGAGGCCGTCATTACCCCTGGAGATGAGCTCATCCTGACTCCAGGTCAGGAGTGAGGATGGTGGAAAGCAGAGTCATTTATGCCACAGGGATTGCAGCAGTGCTGGGGTGGAAAGAGGAGCGAGCCTTAAAAGATTGGAAAAAACTGTACTCAGAAAATTGCCTGCATGAAGAACTTCTGTATCGATGAGGACAGTTGGGTCCCTAATGATTCTGTGCCCTGCTGTGAGAAGTGGCTGTGCTGCCATCATGAAAAATTAAAAATTAATTTACTCTCTGTTTCGTTTTGCCTTCCTTTTGGACACCACAGGTGGTCAGGGAGCACTGTTACCTCCCAAAACTTTTCTGCTGGCTGGAGAGACACCGTACTGTCATGAAGGAGACTGATGTGCTATCTTTCCCCACAAGGTGTATTTGAAAGGGTTCTTTAATAAGTCTGTAGTTTCCAGAGTGACTTTGGGAAAGACACCAGGAAGCTGTGCCCAGAAAAAGGTGAGGTGGGAGCAGTGCAGCCCAGGCTGGGCACAGCCCAGTGTGGAGGGCACTGAGCAGCTGCTGCACGGAACACGCTCAGTGCTGCCAGGAGAGGGAGAATATTTCTGATGAGAATGGGAGGCAGATCGAAGCATGAGAGGAAACAGTCACACATCAGGTGTGCCAAAGGGGCAAAGGGCACACAGGGGCCAGGCTGGCAGGCTGCCATCCTCCTGTCTGCCCTGTCACGCCCCTGTAGAGGCAGCAGAAGGCAACAGGCAGCACCAAAAAGAGGATCCTGCTGGTTATGGGGACCAAGCCACTGCCCAGCCCAGGGCCAGTGTGCCTGGGGCTCTGCAGCCCCTGCCCAGGGCCAGCTCCAGTAGGAAAAGCCAGTGAGGAGGAGCACTGGGGGCTTCTGTCCTGGTCTGGAGGCAGACTCTGCTGTCCCAGCTTCACCTGCTGGGCCCCTGGCTCAGCCACAGAGCTGCCCCATAGCCACAGCCACGGCTGGCCATCCTTGGCTCTGTGGTGCTCCCTGGTCATGTTTCCCATCCTGGCTCTGCCCTGGGGCTGCTGTGGTGACAGGACAGCCTAGGGACCAGTATGACCATTTATAAGTCCATTTTCTTTTCATGAAAGCAGTGGCCTTCTCCAGACTGATTTGCACCAAATTTCAGTGTACTTCAGCACTAACAAACCACTGGATGGAAAATTTCCTTTACATAACAAGATTTACTTAATGGGAAAGGACATTACCATTGAGAAAAGCAGTTTTTCTGGCCCTCAGAACCAAATGCCAGCCAGCAACAAAAATGAGAAAAGAGGGGAAAAAATATATATGAAAAAAAAAAGTTATAAAAATTATAAAATGTTCAGTGACTTTTAAAATTTGATTCTCCACTTCTGTTAAATATTTGACAGCACATTGCAATAGACTTTTAAGCAAAAATAAACTTGAGTGGACTTACAGGAATTGCTACTTGCAAGACACATATGTAAATAGGGCTACACAATTTTTACTAAAGCATTGTAAAGAAGAAAGTACAGATTTAGTGTGACATGCAGTTTGTAAATTATTCACCCATCTCTAGTTAAATTTAAACACTGTGATGGATGTGCACATGCAGAGGTTGGATTTTGTTTAACTGGTGAAAAAAAGCTAAGAGGCAAAGCCTGAAGAGTTTTGTCAGCTCAGCCACTTCCAAAGTGACCTCCCACCCACACCCAGTCCCATTGTCACAGCACGGGCTGCTGTGCAAAGCTACTGAAACATACTGGTCACAAAGCACTAACAAACAGGATCAGTTTCTGATTTAAGAAGTAGATAAGACTAAACCAAAGCCAAGCTGAAACTTTAGCCCAAATGAAGAACTTTATAGAACAGGGCTGGTTTTGTCTTGTGGCAGGGGACAGAAGCAGACTGCTCCAGCCTCTTCCAAGGCTGTGCTCACTGCAGCAACCTGTGTGGATGGTGCTATCCAAAGTTTGCTGCAGCTAAAATACACTTCTCTAAATCACCCAAATTTCAGCATGCCTCTTCCCACTCTCTAGTTAAGTAAATACATATTATCAGTAGCTAAACATAAGCAAAGAGGGTCACATTTTTATCTCTTATTTGATTAACACCTTTGCTTCAAGATTTGCAGTGAGTATTCCACAGCACCCAGATGAATGACATGTTACAGAACTGGGTCATCAGCCACTACTGACTAATGACAGTTTAATTCATTATATTTTACATAATTTAACTGGCTGAATCAGCTTATCATTAAGGGAATTTGCAAACCATTTAGAGCTTTGGTAGTCAAGTTCATGGCAATTTATTTTTCCCACAACCAAAGCTGTTTCCCCAGGTACCTTCCAGTTTTTTCCTGCTTGGGATGTTTATCTATTTCTTGGGGAAGGTCAGTAATTTCAGCTGAGACAGATTGGCAGAGTCAAGCTCAATGGGAGCCTGACCCCAGGTTCTGTAGCCAATAGATTATATAATAGAGGTTTATTACTTTTCAGAAGAAATGACAAAACCAAACATTAACAGACAGATTGACTTTCCTGTGGGGTCACTGTTCATTAAATTTCCCACTGCTTTTACAATCTGAGCTGCTACAGTCATTTAGCTTTTAGCTCAAGTCATTAAAGCAAGAAGATTGTTTATTAGCTTGTGACCATTCTTCGTTTTAATGACATTTTTCAAGCTCTCATCCTAAAACTGGCAAACACTACTAAAAAAAAGAAATAAAAAAAGAAAACTGTGCCTTCTGTGGCTTAAACACAAACAAACCCAGTAGCTTCCATCCTTCTCTCCATCCTTCTCATTTATTACCTGCCAGGCACTATTTGTGCCAGGCAGGTAGCCAGGTGCCTCCTGGAGAGAGCTGGGTAAGGATGCAAACCTCCTTCACAGGAGAGCTGGGTGTGGATGCAAACCTCCTTCACAGAAGCTGGTGGTAGACTCAGGGCAATCAGCTCTGAAGATGTTACTTGTGAAGCAGCATTTTGTTGGGAAAGTGCCAAGTTTTGGCAGGTAAGAAACCAGGACTAGGCACTGGGGATGAGGTAGTTGAACAGAGCAGGACTTGCCAGTGAGGGATTTTGACACTGGGAGTGTGCACAGATGCCCTGAGGCACCACAGGGCTGTAGCTGGACCAGAAAGTAGTGGCTTCAACATTCCTGACATCTTTTGTCTTCTCCTTTCCACTTCCATAAGAGACTTAGGACAGATACCATCACAAAAGGTCTTCCAGGCACATTACAGAGGACTGGGAAAAAGGGCATAGAAAACAATAAGAAACTGCAGAGAAACTCCCTACAAGAGATCCCATCCCTCAAAGAATCGTGGAATAAAATCAGAGAACAGCTTTGGTTGGAGGGGACCTCAAAGATGATCAGTTCCAAGCCTCCTGCCACGGGCAGTGACACCTTTCACTAGACCAGGTTGCTCAGAGCTCCATCCAGCCTGCCCTTGAACTCCTCCACAGCTTCTCTGAACAACCTGTGCCAGGGCCTCAGCACCCTCCCAGTAAAGAGCTTCTTCCTAATACCTAATCTAAACCTACTCTCTTTCAGTTTGAATGTGAAAAAATACATTGTTTAATTTCTAATTGGGTAGATAAACTGTAACATTTATAACTTTTCAACAAATATAATTAATAACAATATTCATTACTCATCTTAATCACATTTAGTATCTACAGATTTCAACACCTACAGGGACATTACTTTTTGGACCATTCTTTCAGGTCACAGTTTACTTAAAAACACAAGGACCACAATATCAAATATTTGATGATAGAACCAAATAAGATAACCCTCTTACCTTACATCCCACATTTCCCAAGGAAAAAACCTTTTCTACACATTCTATGTTTATTACAATCATCTAATTGCTTATTTTTCTGATAACACAGGGCTCATGTCTTAGATTTTTCATTGTTTTGATGAAAGATTGAACAAAACTCTTTCATATTTGCCTCTTCCTCATCGATTGTGACCTTTTAACTTTGTTTCCTATCACTGATTGATGGTGGAGCAATGAAACCTGACTGCTTTCATGTCTGCCCTCTCCAAAAATGGAAAGCTGATAAGAGCAATAGGTGAGATAGGAGGAGGCAAACATCTGTTGAATCAGTGTTCTATGACTTAGAGATATTTTTTTGAGCACTTAACCCAGCAGATTTTAACAGCTAAGGATGCCTAAACCAAGGAACACCTGGGGGAACTTTGCAGCTGAGCAACAGTGGGGGAAGGAGGTCATGCAACATCTTAGGCTGTTCCTAACATTACAAGCTCCAATTATTTTTCTTTTCTAAATCCAGATTTATTCTTTGAGGCCATCACTAAAATGTTCTTTATTTTTCCACTATGAGACAGATGGCATAAATGTGCCCTGTGATTTTATTGCTGTGTTACAATTTCACCGTGTCATGCTCAAACCAATGGGTTCATTCAGTCCACAATAAAACCTCCATTCTGCTGTGCTGCCAATGGATGCACTGCATAAAATGGCAGCTGAAAAAGTTTCAAGTTGGCAAATCAATATTTCATTATTTGTCTCATACAGGTTTATTAGCAATAGAGACAAAGCTCAACAACAGATAAAAGCTTGAAATGGTTACTTGGAAAAAATATAATGAGAATGGACTTGTGCACAACCACTGCATTTTTAATCTTTTTGGGTTTTAGTATGTCTTTTTCAATATGATGAGATTAGACAAAATTGCTCAAGTCTTTTTCTCTGTAAGGCTGGTCAAACTATTGGCTGAAAGAATCTTTCTCAAGGTGTACACAAGTGAAAGAAAATTGTTACAAATTTAGCTTGGCACAGGCGTGAATAAAAAAAGAGTCTAATTTGTGAAGAGGTGCTCTGAAGAGCGTTCAGTTCAAGAGGAGTATGACTAAAGGGAAAAAACCTGACATAACAGTAGGATTTAACTCCTTACAGTCCCTCATCAGTGCTTTTCAAGCACAGCAAGAGTCAGCTGTTCAACACATGTAATGGTTTACAGGCAGAGGCAGCTACAGGACCTTGATACTCTCCCCTCAGAGGGATTCTCATACCCAGGGAGGGTGGAGTTGAGAGATGAATACAGAAACATTCATAGAAATCCATTCCCTTGATTTCTTAAGGTGAACACAGCAGGCCAAACTCAATTGTTACTGACAGAGGCTTAAAAAGGAAATGACAAGAAAAATATTGCAACTCTCTTGGCTCTAGGGGACACTTTATCTGCTTACCCTGTAGAGATAACCTTATTCACACCACCAAGGGAGCAGAGAGGTGACTTAAAAAGATCCTAAGGAATGAAAACACCTATCAGGTGAGACAATCACTGCAAGGTTACTGGGATAACCTCAGCATTCCTGCACTACTCCCTCCACACCAAGCAGCCTCTGATTAACCCTCTCTGGAAGCTGACTCTTTCACACAGATTCCACCAGTGCCTGCACTGGCCGATCCAGTTTAGCAGACCCGTATCTCTGGTGCTCTGCAGGGTGGCTGGTTCTGTGTGACTGGTTCAATATCTCCATTTTCATCTCCCTGCTGTGGATTTGCTGTGTATCTTGATACCAACCACAGCACCAAGGCAGGCCAAGACAAAACAAAGAAACATGTGTTAATTTGATCCAAATGTACGTGTTAATTTGATCCAAATAAACCTACAAAGGTATCAGAGACAAGGGTATGTGAGCATAACCAAGGACTTTGGAGGAATTTTAAACAACTACTACAAAAGTAATTACTTCAGTTGAACTAGCCTCTTCCTTCTCTTTTTCTCTTTCCTTTTTTTTTTTTTTTTTTTTTTTTAAGAAAAAATAANTTTTTTTTTTTTTTTTTTTTTTTTTTTTTTTTTTTTTTTTAAGGAAAAATACTAGACTGTTATTTAATTGCACCACTTTCTTCTGACCCGGCCTTAAAAGAGACCTTTTAACATTTCTGAGTGCCCTTCAAATAATTAGATTTGCAAAACTCACCCTGTAGTATTCTATTAAAATTAACTAACTTACCTACCTGAAGTTCAAATAACAAAGTGAAGGGCACAATTTGTATCAGGCACTGGACAGTGATGGCAGGAATACTCCCAAGGTACCTTCACAGGATTTGTTTAAACTGCCTTCTAATCCATGTAAAAAGCCTGCAGCTTTTAGAACTTGCCCCAAAGAAATTAAAAGAGTAGCCCCTTGCAGAATCTCATCTGTGACGTCTCGTGGAAGAGGAGCATTTGTTCACTGCCAACAACAGCAATCTCTTTAAAAGAAAGGATTATCAAACTGATGATGACTATGAGCCAGTTACTCATTTGTCATCATCACCAGCACAGAGGAGGTGCCAGATGAAAGGTCCACAGGCTGTGCCTGGCTCTGAAATCCTGTGTCAGACAACAAAGTGAGCTCCACAGGCCCCCAGCCTTTGCAAGCCCTGGCACACCAGTGCTCTGGGAAAGGGCAGGCCAAGGGAAGTGAATGCTTTGGGGATGTGGGGTAGCACACTACTTACTCAGCTGCCTGGGGGGGATTTTGCACACCCCAAAACAGGACTCTGGGAAAAGGCCTGATGCCTTTGGTGTCACTTTGGAGAACCCTTTTCAACACAAAATGGGCACAAAATGTGGTGCAGGGAGTACTGGTGAAGTGAGATGACTTAGTCAGCCTCATCAAGATAAACACAGCAATCTGGAAATCTCTGGACAAATGAGCAACTGGGGATGATCATTTTACAGTCATGTTGCTAGGAGACATCACCATAGTCAATCATAAAACCATCAACTGCTGCTACTCAGGAATGTTTTTTAATAAACACTTCTATACTGAAGAGTAATTCAGTGAAGCTAAAATTGCTTATGGGACCATGCCAGTTTTGACAAAAACAAGCAACAAAACCTACACTGGTGAAGATTTCTCAGATTCCAGATGAGATTTGTGATCTATGAAGTGTAGTACCAAGGTTGGTGTCACCAGCATAGAAAAAAAAATCAAGAGAGCAGCTCAAACACACACCCTGTGATATCCCATAACAGAAATTTACTGGTCTGCTTTCCAACAATCCATAAGAAGTTAGTAAGTAAATTAAGTCTATGTTAAGTAGTTTAAATTCACTATACTCAGGGATCTGCATATAGTATAGAGAATTTGAAAGGATTTTGAAGCTTGAGAAAGATAAAGACTGCAAGCTTAGTCTAATATTCAGAGCAGCCTAATGCCCTGCAATCGAGGTAACACAATTTCAAATCCTTGCTCCAGGGCTGTGGGTGAAGGTCAGGGTGAGAGCCAGCCTTCCTCAGGGGCTGGGGGTTTGCTGACAGCTTGGCACTGGGATCAGGATTTTGTGAACAATTTTCAGAAAGTCAGTGCTGGGTTATGCAGTAAATGCTGAAATCTGAAAGGAATGTGCAGAGCAGAAACCCCCTTTTATAAACATTCCTGCCAATGGAGGACACGGTAGTGTTTTAATGGAGCCAAGCTGCCTGTGTGGAAAGGCTGGAAGGTAATGAAGGTGGAAGCACAATTAGGCAAGAAAAGGGAAACTAAGCTACAGGTAACACTTCATAAGGCTGAAAAAAATTATTGAAGAGAAAATAACATTAGAAATTATTTTCAAAGCTACATTTCTTCTAGAGAATTTGCACAATAAAAATATCAACTGTTATGCACTTTGCTAAAGGAGCATGTGAAAGATTTTAGGGGGAGCAGAAAAAGGAGGTACCATTATTTGAACTTTTATTAGACAAAATGCAAAAATGAGCAAGCTAAGAGGAAAAAAACCCAGCTCACCCAGAAACAGAAAAATGAAAAAGAAAAATAAAACATGTAGCTTTTCATGATTACATGTATATTTTATCTTCACCCATCTTTAAGGAAAAACCTATGGTTAGAATACAACCACGAAGAGAAAAGCAGACACAACAAAAGCATAAGGAAAGGAATAAAAATAGTAATTCTAATAGTAAATGGCAATAAACTACTTGTGCTGAGTTTAGGGGTACTGCCTGGGGAAAATGTTTGAGCTGGTCCCATTGCCCTTGCTTTTTTTGACAGGACAATTTTACACAGAAGGTTCTGGCAAGAAACACTGCCTGCAGTTGTTTTAATCTTGGAAACAACCCACATGAGGTGGCTGCATTGAGACTGGTAAGGAAAAGGCCACAGGTGATAACAGACTGTGCCTCACCATGTGTCACGGCAGGGTGACACCTGCCTCTGGTGCCACATGCTGTTCATCCCCTCAGCTCTTTGTCCAGCACTGAAATACTGCCTGGTCTGGGTGTGAGCAGACCAGCAGGGCAGGGGAGGAAAGCAGGGAAGCCTGGGTCCCAGAGCCACCGATGTACAGATGTGTGTCACCAAACAAACAACTCAGAGTCCCTGTGCACAGCCAAGAGCGGCTGCTGAGCCACTGCCAGCAGCAAGAGCTGAGTGAGAAATTAAAGAAAAGTCAAATTGGGAGCCTCTGACCCATGGAATAGATCCAGGGTCTGTTGTGTGGGAAAACACATCCCACAACACAGGAAAGGCCAACGAGACAGTCTGGTACAGATTATTCCTTATGCAGAGATTTCATTGCTGCAGTATCAAAATGAATTTTTTAAATACTAATTTCCTTCTTGCTTTAAGCTCTTCAGCTAACTCTGGGAGCCACACAGTTATGTACAATGCTTCCAAGTGGAGAAGGAAACAGCAGAGCACACTGAAAATTGTCATTTTGATTCTTAGGCTTTGTTTCTAAAGGGGAAAACAGCACAGCAGTTTGTGTCTTTATTGCAGGATGCACGCAGAGAGGACAGGCAAAGAGGACACAGACCTGATATTACAGCAAACATTTGCACAGATCTAAATGGAAAACAAGTCCTGTATAATATGCCCTATAATATATGTGCTGGAGATAGCTGTATCTATCTATAGATAGATAGATACAGTCAAGATAGCATAAGCAAGACCTTTCCTGCACTGACTTGTTACTTAGCACTCAATAACTCACTGCCAAATGAAAAATACAATTACTGAGATACCCCCACAGAAGAAAAGTGTACTTCAACTTTCTGGCAAAATTCAAAGTTCAATTACCCTGCAGCAAATCAATCAAATGTGTGTGCAGCAAGCAATGAAAAAGTACAGATGTCACCTCAGTGCTTTCAGCTGAACATGGTTTTCCTTCTTTTTAAAAATCAGCAAGTGGCCCTAGGAGACATTTACAAAGCTCACATTATGCAGAAAATAAAAGGAAATCTATCAGTGTGATTTAGAACAGCACAGCACAGTGCTCTGGGCATGAGAAACAATAAATAATGAGCATTCATCACTGGTAACCTGCACAATGATCTGATTTTTATAGACACTGAGATTCATGACACCAGTTCAGCACCTTATCCCCCCGTTCCCAGAGCTGGAAGCCAGGCCTGCATGGCCTGAGCCACGGGCACCCAGTGCTGCTGATGGATGTGGCAGGACACAAATGTGTGTGTGTGCACAGCAAGCCCCACCTAACCCAGGGCAGCGTCCTGGCTGGATGGTGCTGGCCTGGGATGCACAAATGAAAGCTTCCCAAGGGGAGCACGGGGCCACACTGCACTGACAGCTTGGGCACTCACTGCCCTTTGCTGCTTCAAGTACCTTTCTTTGCCTTTTGTTAAGAGCAGAACAAAACTGCACTGGAGTTCACAGCTCTGAGACACAAACCCTGCCCTGGGCTACTCCAGGCTCTCCCACAGACCCTGCCCTGGTGAACAATCCCAGGGACACTTTATCCTGATTACCAGAGTGGGAAAGGATGACACCCACTTTGTGTTGCCTGGAATGGAGACCTTCAGTTTCCAGCAAAGATCATTACACAAGGTTGTTTGGTTTTGATCTCTCTTAATTCATCATTCCTAAAGCTGACACGAAATTTTGTAACCACTTGCTGAAAAGAACTTTGAAATTAAGTGCTCCAACTTCAACATTTTTTGCTAGCTTCCTTTCCCTCAGCCTGTGATGTACTTAGCTATGGCTACAACAAATCACAGAATATTGTGAGTTGGAAGGGACCAAGAAGGATCATCAAGTCCAGCTCTTAAGTAAACAGCCCATACAGGGATTGAACCACAATCTTGGTGTTAACACCAGATTTTAAGCAAATGAGCTCATCTCAGTATTAAATGCTTTTTTTTTAAAAATAGGAAATAATACAAATTCACAACTCTGACAAAAATTGAGCCTGAATTTTAAAACAATAGAATTGCTTACCCACAAACAAATTTATGACTAATTAGTATTTTATATAATCAAAACAATTGATTCATGAAACTGATTAAGTCCACAGAACAATGGAAATTAAAAGACCACTTAAATACACAAAGTTAATACTCACTGTGGTTGTGTAAAATTGATATTTTGAAACATTAGAGGCATCTTAAAAATTTTTATTTAGCATATTGAAAAACAAATGTTACAAAAAATTTTCTATAAACATAGGCAAAAAGGTTTAAATAGGATAATTTAATGTAAACCAAACCCCTTTAAAATATACAATACTGTAATCAGAGGTTATTTACATCCAGTGAAGAGAGAACAACCTTCACTAATGTTAATATCATCTAAGCAAATCATTAATTTCCATAATTTCTTAAAACAGTGCCACCTTTAAGTTAGTTTTAGTAGCTAAATCATTTCAGTCCCAATACAAGATGAAATTCAATGTTACATTCAGAAGTGGGAAAGGCAGTATCCTGACTATTCATGTCATCAGTCAAGACAGCACTGCATTCAGAGTTGAAAAACCTTAGAGAGGTACAACTATAAATTTATATTTATTGCATGACAATGCAATTACAGGATAGCTAAATAAAAAGGAAAAAAAAAAAGCTGTAAAAAACCCCAGTACAAATAAAATTTTATTTTTCAATCAGGTTAGAAAAGTCAACCACAAAACTAAGCTATTTTCCCACATTTCACAAAACAGAACAATTTGTAAGTTGACACTATTCCAACATGGAGAAAACTGTTCATGTGTTAGAGGAAATGCATTTGCACAACTGTCCCACACAGGTTTTGTTTAAATATTAAATTTATTCACCAATACATAAATTTATAGCCCACAATGGCTTTCATACCCATGTACTCATGGAAAAGGCATTGTCCAATTAATTCAACTCATAGATCACTAAGTTTTTGGTTGTGACTTTTTTTGGAATGGCAAGCATCAATTTTGGATTGCACATAAAAGTATCTACAGGACACAGTAACAGGATAAAGTAACACACTCAACTTAGGAGCCACAAACAAACTCTTCAAAAGTGGCAGTGGAATACAGTGTAAAGAAAACACAGAAAAAAGGGAAAAGCCAGCTCATCTCTAAGCTACTAAAGCAGACTGCCCATGTTCAGGGATGATGACAGCTGCTCAACAACCTAATGCAGCATGGGTGATCTCCATGCATTTCCTACAGGAAAGTCCTATATCCTGACAAGGAAGTTACTGCTAAAACGCCTATCTGTGCTGGCAGGCACAGGAGGTGCCAATATGGCACAGACACTGAAGTACCAGCTCTTCCTGAGGTGGCTCCTGCACGCTGGGATGAGGCACTTTGTTCTGCTGAATCTGCCTAAAGCAGTTTATTTATCAACTCTTGCTCGGTTTCAAAGGAGCTTTAACTTCCAAAAGTGGCAATTCAGGATTCACGTGAGCTAAAACCAAGAAAAGGTCTGACAGTCCACAAACAAAACCCAGGCAATTTTTACTACAAGTGTCCAAAATATATTGTACTTATCTACTTATCTTAATATATCTATTATATATAATGAATATAAATATGAATTACAGTTTTGACAGTGGAGTCAGGAGCTCATTTCTAATACAACTTGCCTTAGCAGCTGAAGATCCCCAGCAGGCAACAAAGGCAATCTAGTCTTTGCCAAAAATGAGAACTCCTGACTGCACTTGTCAATAGGTTAGATCATATTCTTATCAAAGTGAACATTTACACACCCTTCTATAACTATCTATTTCCTTCCAGTCTCCTTCACAAAATCCTTTGGGAACAGTTGGGCCAAGCCCCCATGAGAGGGACATTAAGAGCAATTTCAAACAGATGGCACTGGCATTTCATCTGAGGTGTTTGAAACAAGACAGTTTGGGTTTCAGTTGTAAGAAAGCCAACATAACATAATTTAGTCCTTCAGGACTCAACACGTTTCAAGTGGTGTTAATTGATTAGTAGAACACAGGAGAGTACTAAGCTAATGTCATGCTACCTGGTGTGGAAAGAAAGAAAACTGAATCTTAATACTCAGAAATTAAACAGAGCAATTAACTTTTAAACCGACCTGTAAAAGAAGAATCACCACACTAGAATTTGTACCACCTAAACCAAGTGGATGAAATTCTGTACAAGCCTGTATGTAACTTGCACCCATTTCCTCAGCCTCAAAGGGTCACTCCACACTAATGCTTGGGAGCATGTTCTTAGAATTCCTTGTTGGAATGGGTAAGCAATTAATTCATTTGTTGTTGAAAACAGATATTTATATTCTCTGCAAATAATTTCCACAGGCACCAGTACAAGGTGCACACAAGGTACATGTCAACAGGCAAGGGAGTATCAGAACTTGAGGAAAGGGTTTATATTTATAGCTGGCAAAACCTTGAGGAAGGTTTTAATATTTGGAGAAAAAAGGAAGTCACAGACACTGAATTTCTTTCCTTTTTCTCCCTTGAAAAAGGAAAGTAATGCCTTTGGGTGTATGTGCTTATAGATTACATCCTGGTCCCAGTGAAAATCACAGTGAAAATCACAGTAGAAGTCCATGATCAGGGTTTTATCCACTCTTGAGTACTTCACTATTACTGCTGCATGAACTTTCAAGTTCTGAAGTTAACACATGCACACTTCTCACCTCTAGAATACCTAAGTAAAACCAGATAGGAAAACAAGAAAGGCAGAACACAGACAAAAACTTACACCATTAAATTTGCCAATTAGTGTCTTGAATTGTCAGCTTCTAAGCATTTACAGAATTTTGAGCTGTAATAGCAAAAGCTTTAGAATACACCCCTCCTGCTAGGACTCTGGAATTATTGCTGTTACACCAGCATTCTCTGCATGAGATCCTGGTTTGAACACAAAGGCTCCCAGCCTCCTGAGGGCCAGGAGAGGGTGCAGCATGTAACAAAAATCAAGTGAGAAAAAGAACAAACTAGACAAGAGGCAATACTGCAAAATCAGTCCCCTCTAGTGTAAATAACTATTAAAATGTTGCTTAAGGATTCCCTATAGCAGGGAATTCTGACAGTCTGCAGTAAGAAAGGGGAGGGGAATCCCACAAATCTTGTGGGGAATGTGGACAGTGTCTGGAACAAAACAAGTGACATCCTTCAAAACAGAGGTACTTTTGAGAAGTATGACAGAGCACCACATCTGTATCTGCACTACACTCTCAATACAGATTCCTTATCTTTTAAGACATTCGATAGGGGAAAAAAAACCATCCCAAACCCAAAGAACGAGTGAACCTAAAAAAGGAGAAATTCATCGTATACAAGTCCATTAAATTACAGAAATGCATAATAAGCCAAGATAAAGTGCTACAAAATGAATAATGATTTTTAAAAGGTCCGTGGCATTCTTCTTGTTTTACTTAGTACTGGTGACAATGGGGGTTAGTGCAATGGCACTGGCTGAACCGGAATTCACAATGTCCTCGTACTGTGGGGGTGGATCTAAATGCTGCTCAGTTTCGCTTCTTCTCACACCGATTTCCCCAGTGGCTTCCTCATAGGAAGGAGGAGGATCACAGTTTGAGAGCCTTGTGGATATTGAGTCTGACCGTGCATCCGAATAGCTCAGACCTCCTGGAGAGAGCCCACTGACTTCATACATTTCCTCCTGCGGGGAATGAACAATGCTGAGCGGCGGCGGGAGGGGCCCTCTGCCATCAGCACCATCGCCCAGCGCTCCGTGGGCTCCCCTGTGCGCGTACACCGACTGCCTGCGCATTTTCTTTTTAAACAGGCATCTCCAGATGACAAAAACGACAATGAGGATAACAAAAAGGCCAATGATTAATGGAAATGCAAGGTAAAATGAATACCAGCTATGTCCTGTGTTACTTTCTCCCTGGAGTCCGTTTTTGTAGACTTTCCAGAACTCCTTCTAGAAGAGCAAGACACAACATGTCAGAAACGATAACACAGTTAATAAAAAACAAGCAATGTAAGCAAGCTGTTTCAAAGAATGAGGAGGAAAAAAGAAAGGCATTTTGAATATTGATGATTAAAATAAGAACTGGCATGGATAAGCACGCACAAACTTTCAATTTTTCTTCTCGTGTGACTAGTGATACAAAAGGGATTTGATTTTGTAAACAAACTCCTCGCTACTTTTAACATTCTTATATCTGCACTCAATGTTTACAAACATGCAGCAGAGACAGGACTAAGTGATAATGCACTCAGAAAAGAAAAAAAACAACCACAAAACAAACTAGGGAAAAAAATCACAAAGGCCCCTGCATAATAAGCATGCACATCAGCCATCCAGTGGCTCAGAATCTGTCAGCACCACTCAAGGCACAACTTTAGGGTTTGTTTGTTTTAAAATTGAGATAATACACTAGTAAAATTTGACACAGAAACACTAGCTCACNATATCACAAAGGCCCCTGCATAATAAGCATGCACATCAGCCATCCAGTGGCTCAGAATCTGTCAGCACCACTCAAGGCACAACTTTAGGGTTTGTTTGTTTTAAAATTGAGATAATACACTAGTAAAATTTGACACAGAAACACTAGCTCAGTGACCATTTTGGCTAAGCTCAACTATGCTGCACTGTCTTATCGTAATTTAGACATGCCCCACCCTCTGGCTCATACAGCAATCACTGTCAGCTTAGTTTGACTTGATCCAGATCCTCTGTTTACAGTTAAAAATAGCCCCATAACTATGAGACTATTACACGGGTTATTATATTCTAGAAACCTTGATAACAGAGCTACAGATAAATGGAACATAAAGTGAAAAAATGAACAAGTAAAAACAAAGAAGGGGGACACCAATACTTGAAAGTCTTCTTTGCTATATTAATATGAGTAAATGGGAGCACAAATATTGTGTTACCATCAAATTTCTTCTGCAGTGAATGCTGTGAAGAAACACCACAAAAGAAAAGCATAACCTGCCTCAAAACAGTAGCCTGTAATGTCCCTCCTACTATGAAACACTTCCACTGAGTTCTATAGTCATAATTTAGAACATTTTAATATATTGTAATATAATTAAAAACCCAAACCCCCAAAAAACTGTAATTAATGACACCCCCCAGTCCATGCCAGAATCTCTGAACTCTAGCTTTCTTTAAATATGCACAGACTTGACCCTCTCATCCTCCTGCCAGCATCACATTAATTTTAAATGACAGCACACATTTCATGCAACTATTTATAAAATAGTCACCAGGTAGAATTGAAATTGTAATTGCTCAGTTGTTAGTAAATGATGTATTTAGGTTGCAGACTGACTTTGTGCACAGACAAATCAGATTCATCTTTTTTTTTAGTTCAGGCCTGATGCCACATGATGAGCATTAAACAGAAAATGCCACCAAACTGACCCCAGAGGCAGCTTGAGTCCAGAAGCAGCACAATCCCTCTAGCATGGAGGTCAAGCTTTCCCAGTGCAAAGGCAGGACCAGGACACCATGGGCAAAACACTCACTATCAACACTTCTGGGTCAGGATTTACTCAGGTTAAGAGCAATGCCCTGTACATGAAACAATTGACTCTCCTGTAAATTTTTCTTTCCAAAGACAAATTCAGTTGTTCTTACATTCATGTGCAAATTCAAAAACCAAAACAATTTCAACTCCTACACCAATCCAGAATCAGGCATTTTCCCTAAATTTTAAGGCTTGACACCACAAGCAGATTGTCACAATGCCCCTCTTTGATGTGAACCCAGGCCCAAATCATCTAAGCTGTGTCAGGTGGCATTGGCTTCAAACAAAGCAATAAAAACTGGAAAGATGGACTCTAAATACTTCTCTGCAAGGGCCCTCCTTGACATGTGTTCCACAGTGAACCCCAAACCAACAGTTCTGAGAACAGAATACAGAAAAATGTATTTTGGGGGGAACTAACACTGAAAAATGCCATCAGCTGCACAACTGAAGGCTTTTGGGATCTCTGCATGATAAAACCTGGCAGAACCAAACACCTCACCCTCTCCCCACAAGACTACCAGGCAATTTAGAATACCTATTACTTTTGCATCTGGTTAGAATACAGCTAACTAGATTACTTAGTGGAATAAATAATATATTGTTAACTAAAAAAAGCAGAAAAGGATTAATTAGGATTATGAAATCTTGCTGTATGTACTGGAACCAAACTTCCCACATCACTGTTCTGTGGCCTCAATGGCAGCAAAGAAATAAAATTGTACAATGTTTGTTCTTAAGACCAAAGATTTACTGAAAGTCATTACATATACAGTGCAAGGATATGTACCTTTCTCCTCCTCTTCTGGAGGAGAAAGGTAGTTTGGATGAAAAAGAAGAAATTACACTTCTCCCCTAACAATCTATTATGTGTTGCAGATTGCAGAGGAAATGCACCTTCTCCAATAGAAGGGCAGTAAGTAGTGACTGGTCTTTGAATATTGTTTCCACATTACTTCTAGGTCAGATCTAACTGCTGCAGAAAATGTATCTTCAGAAAGCTGAAACAGCATCTCTCCTTGGCACTCTGCTACTCAGCAAAGCAGCAGAAAATCTGTTCTGGTCTCCCAGAGTGGCAGGCACTTAGAGCAGAACAGGGTGTGTTGCTTTGGGGATGTTTAACTTGGTGATGTGACCAGACAGATGCATAAAGAGCTAAAAGAGTATAAACTGCCTTAAGGATGAAAGTAGTTTAATGTCCTCTTTCATTTACAGGCAAGGTAAAGAAAACTCAAGACAGTTTAGACACTCCCCACTCCCTGGTCAGAAATTACTTTAAGTCTAACACTATCTTACATAGACAGAGGAATACAGGCCTGCACACAGGTGAAAAACACTAAGAAAGAAACACTTGCTTAGTCATTAAAAAAAAAAAAAATTTTTTTAAATGTTCTTCATGGTAAAAGAAAAAAAACAACCAACCAAAAAAACAACTCCACAACACCCCACAAGAAGTAACCTTGTTAGCATACTAGATCCTGGGTTCCCAGCTTGCAATTTTGCAAGTCATCTCTCCAAGAGAAGAACAATGACTTTTAGCTTCTGACTGCCACAATTGACAGGAACTGCAGGAAATGCATCCTTCAGGTCTGAGTTGCACAGCTGCCAAACTCTCCCTCTGCTCTGCCACCCCACAGCTACACTGCAGAGTAAAGGGATGCTGCAGGAGGAGGACAAGACATCTGGTCAGAGTCAAATCCTGCCCAACAAAGCCACAGACAACTTAGATGAGTTTACACAGTGTGAGGATTTGTACAAACTGCTGTTTGTAAAAAAACTACTGTTTGAAAAAGACCCAGAGGGGGAATACTGAAAATTTACAAAGTATCTGCAAAATTCATACAGAAAGTTAAAGAGTAATTTATAAGCTGGAAAACTCCCAGCACAAACATCCCTCCCACAACTGCTGGTCTCTTTAACTAACTACAGAAAGGACTTTCTGCTTGACAAAATTACTAACTTGTGATTAATGAAAAGGGCACTCCAGTAATCATTTATCCCTGAGTGCTGTACAACTAGGAATACCAGGTGTAAAAGCCTTATAAGGCTGAAAAACTTAAGCAGGCCACAGGATCAGATAACTGCAATGGAAAAGACTTAGAAAACATTTAACATATATTCCTGCCAAGAACTATTTTTCTGAATGTACCTTAGTGCTTTGGCAAATCCAGTTTGAAATAATGAAAAGGAATTCTCAAAGGCATCCCAAAGACAGTTACAGCAAAATTTTCCAGAATTCTGTTTCCCTTTCATTTGTAATACTTCTCAGAACAGAGCCATATCAGTTAGCTGGATCTGAATGCTGAATCAAATGAGGGATCCACAAGGAAGTCAAGAGTTGCATTCTCTTGAGAATGTTAGGGGAGGCCTTTACTACATTTGGCAGCATTGTCATCCTCCAATGATTCTTTGTCAATTGCCTGACTTGTTTTAAAGGTGGACTGATAATCAGCCAGTCAGAAGACTGCTTGGTATTCACCGTGCAGGGGGTGAGAACAGAGCAATAAGGGGAAGTGAGTGCACCTGCTACACTCTTCCTTTCTGGTTTGCCCCCAGTTTCAAGTAGCAGGAAAAGATACACATCTTCTCTTATGAGTATTTATCCAGCATCCATAATTACACACAGAGTGGCACTGGAAGTCTTACTCGATCATATAATTTTAGATCTGGTGTTGACAAGTTTTGAGTTGCTTACTAAGCTTTTTAGCAGTAGTTTGTTTGTTTTGCTTGAATAAAGCAACAAAGAGAACCTGGAAATTTTTGCAATATTTAAATTCACTGGAAATTTGCAACAGGAATGAAAATCTGTGACTTCCAGCTTTTAAAATCTTCATGCAATGTAATTAAAAAAAAAATGAGTTAGTGGAAATTAATTTACTGTCAGTGCTACAATCACACTCAGATACTTAGCACAGTAACCTTTGAATAAATCTTTGAGACTCCCAACAACCTCTGACACCTGACCACAGGCAGTGCTGCCTGCAGGCTACAGGCACCACCAATAAACAGCTTTACAAGGTCACACCTAGGGCTCACCTTATCTGTTAACTTCTCTGACAGTAATCATTAGAGACTGCTGAAAGAGTTCAAACACAAGTAGGCAGGGATACTCTCCCAGAGTTCATGTATTTGTGCCTCAAGACTTCCATTAGCCAAAGTTGATTCCTTTTAATTAATGGTTCCAGACTGATTTAAATTCCCTTCATTTACATCACTGTTCTCTGAACCTATACAAGCTTTTAGGATCTGAGACATCCTGTGGCAAGGCAGTCCACAGCTCCATTAGCTGTGGTGAGGAGAGACTTCTATTTGCTTTGAACCTGCACCTTTCCAGTTTCCTTTGAGGCCCTCTCAGCTCTGCTATCAGAACGATGGCAAGTGACTGACCTCAGCTCAGCACTCATCTCACAGACATCATCACATATTCCCTGATTCAATTATTTTATGATCTGTTGTTGTTACACGAGTCTTTCCATATCTTTGACCAATTGTCACCCTTCTCTGGTCCTTCCTCACCAACTAATTTACTTTTAAAGAGATAGGGAGATGAGAGTTGTAAACACTTAATATGTGGGTAAGCTCTTTATTTTGATCCCTGTTCCTTTATTTCAAATTCTTAGAACTCAGGGTTCTTTGTTTTGGCTTTGTTTAACTGCTCAGCATTAAAGAGAAGTCTACACAGATTGAAATTCAGATCTTGTTCCCGAATTCTGTTCAGAGCCAATCATATATTACAATGAATGTCCCCAATTCCTCCACATGCATTACATTTGTCAACACTGAATTTCATATTCTATTTTACCCACAAAGTCCTGCAAATTCTTCTCTGTTGGCTCTAGCCTAACACAATAGTTTTATCTTTATAACAACCTTAATAGTTTTAAATAGTAATTCTGAATCTGTCAGAATCCCCAAGCCTGTCTTGAAAATAATGAATGACATGTATGCACACTTGACATACACAATGCTAATTAAAAATTCATGCACCAAAAATAACTTGAGGGAGCTGCTCGATATTCTTTTAATATTACAAATCTGCATGTTGCAGTCCTGCCCAGAAGACTGCAGAAAAACAAAGAAGCAAGCAGACAAGATAAAAAACACAGAGATAAGACAAAAAATTATCATGAGATAAATAAGCTACATCCCCTACTTGAATTCCAGTCTATCTACACCATGAAAGCTTTGATCCTGTGTTTCTCAGCATACACTGTAACATGTTCCCACCCTTCTCCTGGGACACAGATAAGGGGCTGTGTGGAGGGATACTGCTGGGGCACAATGCACTAAATAAAGCCCAAGTACATGAGGCTGGTCAGGCACCACTGCACATTAGCAGAGCCTGACCCATTAGGAACTCCCCACAGAACAGAGCAGCCAGGGAAATGGATACCATAGTGGACATGGATAAAAGGTCAGGACCTTATGGGAAGCTCCTTCAACACTTTTGGCAGAAAAGAAATGTAATTATTTCTATTTTACTACTTCCCAAATATCTCTGTGAGGGAAATGCTAATTACCAGAGCATAAAATGTTCCTAAATGGGAGAGAGAAGAGGCAACATGTTTAGGTTATGTTTTCTCTAGTGACTGAAACAAAAAGCAGAAGTGATATTGTGTTAGAATTTTATACAAGTTGTCTCATTGTACATATTATTTTTAATTACACAATGAGCTATCATTAGGAATAGTCAAGCCAAGTCAAGTTTGGGAGGTAAAAACACATGTGTGCAGGCACTTCACAGCTTCAGAAAGAAGCAGCTTTGAAGGGACACCACATGTCCTACAACTTCATTTTAATAAATCAGAAAATTCTCATGCCAGCCTTACCCATCTCCCCAGCTATGTTTGAGATACACATCAACACCATCAAAAAGATGCCAAGAACTTAAAATGTCCAGTATGCCTTAATACACTGTTATTTTTTGATGCAGAGCTCAGCCATTGAAGAGTGGAATGCATCACCTGTGTAAATTTCAGAAGAAATCTGCAAGGTTCCCTGTGCCACTCTGGCCCCTAAATCACTGACCTTGCCAGAACAATTTCCTCGTGCAAAACCAAATCTAATGCAATGTTGGAAAACACACAAGCACTCAGCACACTCAAAGTTTAGTATAAATGCACCCCACCCATCTTTACACACACAGCAGAACATACCGTTTTCTCCTCATTTTCAAATGCTTCTCTTGCTTCTTCATAGCTACAGATTTCTTCTCTGCATTCATGTTCTATGTCACCTTGCTTTATTTCTTCCAGAAATGTGTTGGCTCTTGGGTATCTTTTTAACACAGAATTGGCTTTGTCCTCTGTTAAGAACACTGAATAAGAAGAAGAGAGTCAACAAAGATCACTTCTAAAATAGACATCCAAAACCTCATGCTAGAATTGCTCCAAGAAAACATGCCTTTGAGAAAAAGTTTTTTCAAAGCCTTCCCCTATATTTGATATGATAAAAGGCCTTTCCTAGTTTTGCTCACTGTGGTAAGTAGTTGGACCTACAATTTCAGTAGTTATTGCTAAAATCAATAAATGCACAGGCCTCAATTCAGCATCACAGTCATGTGTGGTGAAACAAGACAGAAGCTGGTGCCCAAGAAGAGTCCTTGGAAGAGACAGACACATGCTCAGCTCAAGCTGACACAGAACAAACAAATCCCGCTTGTCAACATCCAAAATGATATTTGCAATTGCCTGAGGGCATCAGAGCCAGAATGCTCTGAAGTTTTTGATATAAATATTTATGACTATTACCCAGAGTCACAAACACCAGACAGCTGCATTTATCAATGTTTAAGTCTGTAAGTTTTCTTAAGCAACTTTGAAGCAGACTTGCTCTCTTCACTCCAGAACTCTGAACCATGAAATGGGAGCTCTTTTGAGGGTGTGGGGGGAAGTAGCCTTTTTCTGTTTTTTTTGAACCATACAGAAAACTTCACCTTATTTGAGGAATCAAATGAAACAATCCTAAAAGGCAACCAATGTTCTGACACAGATATTCTTTATTTGCTTCCCTTAGTTTGTTGTTCAAGGAGGAAAGCTGGAAGCAACCCCTTCTGATGTTCCAGCTTTCCATCAAACTCTCTGACCCAATGATTTTTACATATGCAGTAACTGGGAACACTTTGGAATCCATCAGCCTGAATTACCCAGGAGGTACATCTGCAGTGCATGATGCAGGAGTTCTCCAGGTATTTCAGGTCAGGAAGCAGGAACATCAAGTCAGTGCTGCACTGTTCTTGGGCTCTGAGTGCCAGCAAGAGGGGATAATGATTCAATGCACTGTCACACTAATGCATTTGTAGCACTTTCTTGGCCTACAAAGTCATTTGTGCATTGCTTTATTTGCAGTTAGTCTGAGGGTTTTTTTTTTCCCTTAATCATCTGATTTTTAATGTTATAAAAGGAGTGCAGCAAGGAAACTGTATCTTTGCTTTAGAAACATGTGGTGGTATTTGCCAGCGCTGATTAGCATAATTAGGCATAACTAATCTCACCTTGTTTAATGTGGTATACTACTGTAATGGATCTCCATGGCCAGGCTACAGGGGTGGCTTCTGTGAGAAGCTGCTGGAAAATTACCCCATGCCAGTGGAGAAGGAAGGGGAGGAGGTGCTCCAGGTGCCAGAGCTGAGATTCCCCTGGAGCCCATGGTGCAGACCATGGTGGAGGGGGGTGACAGAGCAGCTTTGGGGGCACCTGGCATCCAGCCTGGGTCAGTCAGTCACAACTTGGTTACAAATCATTAGACAGTGATCTTCCTTTTGCAAAGGATTACATGAAGATGTGAAGATAGAATTCCAAACCACCACTGATTCCTATGCTTGCAGCTGAACACATTACATACATGCATGCATCACACAAATTACCCTGCTCATGAGGATGCCAGGGCTTCAGTGCATCCAGCTCTGCAACTGCACCTACTGCACATTTGGTTTTCTTCAGCACCACAGGTGAGCACATGCACATCTCCTATTGTGTAAGTTCATCGACTACGTAACGTAGAAACTAATATTCAGAAATTTCTTCAAAAAGGAAAGAATAAGAGATGTCTTTTTTCCACTTTCCACACAATTCCCCTCACTTCACTCTAGGCCTGAATAATTTGGTTTCTTTCAGCCTCATGCCTCAGTGATCACCTCAAGGTGATGAGCTGAATGATTCATCCATATCAGGAATGCAGCACACAGCCATGCCTGGGGATGGACTGCAAGTGCTTTTCCTACTTCCCCCAACTCCTTGTGGGCATTCCTGAAGGGAACAAGTGTCAGGCCAGACTCTCCTGAGACTGCCCATATGTAGAGGCACTGAAGAGTAGATAATGCACTATAAATTAAGGTTCCCTTCCTCCAGCAGATAAAACTTAGGGAATTTCATTTCATGGCTGGAATCCATCCGCAAAAAGAGCAATGACAGAAATGATGACAGCTTTGTATCAGATGGAGAAGGAACAGAAACACAGGAAAATGCAGGTAGCTGAAAATACCCTGATTTACAGATTCTGGCTCTCAGAAACAAGATACAAATACTTGTTTCTGCATGCACTTTCCGATTTCCAAAGAGAATAAAGGTTTAAAAACTGGTATGTTAAGAAATATTGCATTTGATACATATTGGTATGAGGTTTTAGGTAATATTTTAGTTTTCCAAAAGGAAATAATCGTACATTTCTGAAATGCATTGATGAAGAACAGCAAAACGTTAATTCAGTTCAAGAATGAACAATATATGACTATCTAAACCCCCAAAGTTTTTATTTAACAATTCATATTCAGAAGATCTGTCTTCTCTCACAATACAGTATACAAAATGCACCTACTAAAGAGACAAAAAAAGCCTGCTGAGGAAAATAAACTGCATCCCCCTAATTATGAATGTATCTGATAAATAACAATCTCTGGCTAGTCTAGACCAGGAATGCCTTTTGACTCTGCAAGGCTGGAAATAAAAATGAAGTATATTAACTTGTTTGTTTGGATGTGACATTTTTAATGCTTTGCATAATCCTAGTGACTTCAAATCCTATTGAGAACTCAATACAAATGTATCAAGGAAATAAAAACCTGCAAATGAAATACAGGGATTTAATGAGAATCATTAAATGGATGGATCTCGTAAAAAAAAGATAATGGAACTGTATTCCAGAACCCACTCTGACTTCTTAGTATTCCAGGACCATAATCATGTAGATACTCAGCTATAGTAGGATAGGAGTGTGCAAAAAGCCCACTTGGGCTGGACGCCCACCTAGCTAAGCCACAGCATGGCTGAATTCACTGCAGCTGTTACTGTGGAGCTCAACATAATCAAGGAAGACTTGCATGTGTAAAAATAAAGGAATGAAGCAAGATAAGTCACTTTTTCACTTAGTTAAGGAGATTAACTAGCAGATAAAAGATAAAAGAAAAGTCAAAATCATTATTTTGGCATTGTATAAGATACAAATCATCCAAAGTCTCTTCTACTTCCCCAATTTTTGTAGGATACAGATGAAGTTATACAACTACCAAATTTAATGCATCATTTCCTCAGACATGTTGTGGTATGTATGTAACTGCAATAATTGGCTTTTAGCAAGTTTTTATGTATCAGAAAGCTTCCAAAAACTTAGTTTCACTTATTATTATTGAAGAGAAAAACACAGCCAGATCAATTTATTACACATCCTCTGGAAAGCCTGCCTGCTATCCTAGTAGTGAATGGATACTCAATCAAAACTGGAGCCAGGCATAAACACAAGATAAATATTTTGCAGCCTGCCAGCTGAAGCTGCCACAGGAAAAGGAAAAAGGCTTTAGGTCTGTAGTGACAGAGAGAACAGGGAACAGCAACGTGGGAAAAGTATTCTGAGACACTGAAGTGCTGCTGAGGCAAAGCCCGTGGCAGGCCGGACCCCAAAATCAGCTCTATTGAGACCAGGACTGAGCTTCCTTTTTTGACTCCTTACCAACATCTAAGCAGACTAAAATCACCACTAGATAGTAAAACCAAACATTTTAGCTCTAAATTTGAAGCTGCTGCTGCTATTAAATCTTTCTGGAGGTCATCTTAATAAATACATTTGGTTTGAATTTGTGCTTTTACTTACAAAGTTTAAAAAGTGACTTCTGCTCTGAGTATCAGGAGTTATAGAGACAAGCTTAAAAACAGTTAAAACCAAAGTACTCAATGCTGGAAATTCAGCTCTGTAGTCTTCATTCTGCAGCCAGCTTTCAAAGGCCAACAATAAGGCTGTGATGATTTTTATGGTCTGCAAATAATCTCTGCCAGAACAGTTGCATGACTACAGCTCAGTGTGGGCAAAGTTCTGCATCATCTGTAACATCAAAGCCAGTTCAATGCCAGAGGGCATCTTTTGTGCAAAGAGACTGGGATTATGAGCAGAAGACAGTTTTGGGGTGTGCTACTGTCTACTCAACAGGAAAAAATAGAGAATGTACACTCATCAGTAGGTGAAACTTACCACTATCCATGGTGATTGCTGTCAAGGCCGGGAACTTGCAAATATCAAGTCTGTAAACAAAAGAGCATATATCCTGATGAGTTTGCAAATCACAATCAACTTGGACAAGTTTCTCTTGATTCCCAAGCACTGGTATGAATAAATCAATATTTGAAACTCCATGATCAAAATTAACTCCTCTTTTGAGTTGTACCAGTACTGCATGCAGGCACACTTCAGTAGTCCAGGAACACTATCCAAGAAAAAGATAACCTTTGAAATGGTGAATGCCTTAACATTTTTCAAGGCTTTTCAAATTCAGAATATCAAAAATATTAATATGAAATAAGAGGGTGTGTATAATTTCAAACAAAATGCAATCTGTTTTGCCTAAGTGAACTTTAAAGGTATTAAATTCTCCACTGTAATTACTTATACCTTAACTAAGACTTAAATTCACTCTGCAGAGATCATCAAGTCAACTCATTATCTTTATTCTATAGATAAGATTTTTGAAATCAGAGTGAACACATGGAAATTCATTTGAGTCAGGTACTGATTAAAACAGGATGCCTGCATAAAGTTCAAGGGCAGAACAAGACCTGCGATTTGGCAAAGGAACTTGCACTACATGAGAGGATCCCAACCTGCCCTACAAGAACTTGCATGTACTTTGTACCTCATCTTGGAAAGAGAACACACAGGAGATGCTCTCAGTTGAGAAAGTGCCTGAAGCCCATGGCACCCACCAGGCAGAGAGCCAATAAGAACTGCATCTGGAGGAAGCAAGAGTAGTGCAGTTCCCTGCAGTCTTTTTTAGTATGGGAAAAGTCAGGGAAATAAAAGCTTTCAGCAAAGTAAGAGGAAGGTGCAACTGACTAACCAACTTAGTAGAACACCATGAGGTTAAAGGGTTTTTTATTAATAAACTACCTACTTGAGGGTTAGCAGCAGTCTTCAGAGGCCAGGTTATTCAACAACATATCACAGCACCCAGATGTCCTCACTTTCCATAAATCCAAACCCTCATAAGCAAACCTTTCTGTAAAAAAGGTTGGCCATGGCTGTTGTAATAAACAAAGAGGGAAAGTTAATGTTCCCAGCCTGGCCTGCCCAACACCATAACTCATCATGCAGGAGCAGACTGCAGAACTTGGAGTGCTGAGGTGAATGGTGCTCCATGAACACATCCCAGCCTGCTAACAAAACTGTAGGAGTGGCACTACAAGATGAGGGATGAAGGAGTAAACTGATTTTAAAGCAAGTTCATCAAACTTCTGTAAAGGCAAATAAATGTGAATAAAGAGCAGACATTTATGCACTCTGAAATCTCACCACCACAGTTTTTAGCTTGTTGTTACTAAGTATTGTAGGTTGACAGAAGCAGAGAGTGCTTTATTTTTTTTTTCAGAATGTATATAAAACCTCTTCTAAAAATGTATATAAAACCTCTTTTAATATCCAGAATTTTTCTCAGCAGACTACTCTGCGCCAAACAAATGACCTTTGCCCTTTGCTTACTGAATAAAAATAAAATTAGTGTCATTTAATGATTAGTCACATTGTCACAATCCAAATATCTGTGATGAAGAAACTGCCCAAGTTATTAAAATAAACAGGTTATGAAAGATTTGGCTAGCAGTCTATTTTCTTCACCTGTTACATTATTATTTTATTTTGCCATTTACTACCCACCAGTTTCAATCAGCTGGTTTAGCAACAGCCCCCAAATAAACACACATCAATAGAAGAGGCAGCAGCCAGGAGTGCTCTCTTGCTCTGTCAAGTGGCATCAATGCAGTGAATTAAACATACCTTTCCTATGCCTCCCCTCCTGAATGGGGTCGTTTTTTTGCAATAAATTTCAGTTAGTCTTTAATGTTTCACTCTTTTAACAAAACTTGAGTGTGTATTTCTACAACATTCAAAATCAAAAAAAACCAAGACATAACACAGGCACCCACATCCACGAGTCACAACCTCTCTGATGGCTCTGCCTACTTGGAACTGTGTTGGGAAAAAGGGGACTTTGTGCCTCCTCCCTGCTACTGGATGTTTTCAACCAGGAGCAGTGCAAGTCACTGCCTCTGCCTTGGCACCTAGCACTTGGTACTTGGCATATCATGTTCTCTGGGAATGAACACCAGAACACTGACTCACAGGTTGGAAAACTGGGGAAAACACAGGGAGAATAAAAAAGAAAACAGAGAAGGTAGAATATCTTTTAATTTCTTCAAAGGAAATTTTATTAGGGGCTAAATAAAGCTCCTAATAAAACTCTTTATTTTGAGAGTTTTATAATAAAATAAAGAGTTGATGAAGTGACTGCAGAACACTAATTATGTTTCACTTTACCTCCTTCATTACAGAAGGAAATTGTATGCCCTTCTCCAGGAAATATCAAATACAGCTTTTCAGTCAGTGGCTGTAGTGCAGAAACTTCATCAATCCCCATTAGATTTTTACAGCAGTTTCAAGTATTCAGAGCTCCCTGGAACTAATTCTGCCCATTCTCCAACAAACGTGTTTTCTCTCTCTTGACTTTCCTCTCAAACTTCTTCATTTCCAAGCTCACACAAATCACAACTTTACCCCCTATTAACAGTCCCTTCCCCTAAAGGGAAGGAGTTTAATTATTATTTAGTCCTCTACTCTGACACTCTTGGTTCAAACTGACTGAATAGTTCAAAGGTGGCTTGGAAGGAGGGATTGAACAAAGACAAGTACAAAAACCTTTTTTAACATCATAAGCCAGCTAATAAAGCAGAAGAGGGCTGGTCACACCACAGGAGCATCATGACTTACTACTGACTCAGTTATTCCTCTGCCCAACTCTTTACTTAGTTTCCTGCTTTTAAGTCTTCACAAACCTTACTGAAACACCAAAATGTGTTGTTTCATGAATCCCTCTTCTATAAGGGTATACATCACCTTAGATATGTTACAACACAGTGGACAGCCATATAGCCCTGTACCCATACTGAGTGTCCAACTCTGAGTTAATGGCAGCTGATCCAACCAACACGTGACTTTCCTGACTGCCAGCCTGCAGAATGCTTAAAAAACAAAACAGAAAACAATGAACCACACACTTCTAGTAGGAATTATAATGACTCAGTGGGAAACACTGAATTCTAAAGCCTGTGAGAGAGCCCAGGAGACACACCAACACCACCCCTGCTATTTACCAGCAGTACTCTGCTCACCACCAACACACTGCAGCCTCTTACCAAGGAGAAACACCCTGCATGAAAGAGGAATTAATACTGAAATAACAAACCAAACTGTACATTTCTTTCCACAACTAACCTAAATATTCTTTTTCTCAATTCTGCAAGTACCCAAATCTTGCATACACTATATATAAGCATAAAGCATAGAATATTTGTATACATAATTTCAAAGGTGGTAATCATATGCTAGCAGTGACAGTCTCTCAAATTGGGAAAGTAACTAATTTCAGCATTAAAAGCTGCTGTCTTAAGATAGTGTTTCTGCATGATTTTGTTGCATTTATCAGGATAACCATCTTTGGCAGGCAGGCACACACCTCTTCTGGGTACATTTCCTGACTTCAAGCTTAATGGCAACTTGTGTGCAGCATGTACCATTAAAGGATAGAGGATGTGACTGAGGGCACACAAACTGCCTGCACTGTTCTCCCTCACTGTCATGTTCATCCTCACTGTATTCCAAGGATATAGAACATGGAGAACAAAGAGAGTCCTCAAGGGAAGGGAGGAGAAAGAGAAGGGAAAGTAAGGCTAATGTAAAGCAGCTGCAGTATTTTCCCTCACCTAGTTTCTCACTTGCTGTGTTAAAAAGGACTTAAAATACTGCAAGGCTCCCTGCTCCTCTCCCAGCTGGAGAGGGATGTACATGACAGCATCCAGGTAGGGAAGGGGCAAGTGGCATTTTTTCCATTCTGCAACAGAACTCTGACAAGTGATACAGCTGTTAACTTCAGTTTTGTAATCTGTACAATTCATGAAGCCCAAGAGCTACATAGTTTCTTAAAGTTATCAATATTTAGGTTTTTCTGGAGCTTTTTATGAAAGCAGGTCCATTCCAGGAACGCTGTTAACCAAAAGATCAGTAGACATTCAGTCTAAAAATAAACACTGCTCTTCTAGCTCCTCAATCCCAAACCAGCTGCAATGTAACACCTGGAACACTCCTGGGGAGGTCTGTTCAGAAGAAATATTAAAATATTATCAATCTGACTTCCTGTGTAGCTCTTTAATTATCTGACAACCATTTATACAGAATGTATCATGTGCCTACCTAAAAATCCCACTGGCACCAGTTTTTTACATGCTTGGAAAGAATACAATTTCATTTATGCTTATCTACTTCCAAAGAGCTTTCTCCCCAGGAAAAGAGTACCAAAGAATTTACATTAATTCAAATGCTGGAAAAATAGATTAATTTTTCTCTGAACAGGAATTCCATAGGATATGAGAGAACCCTGTATTATTAAGTTCAGTTTGCTTGCAAAAGCAAGGTTTTCCAGGGAATTTGGTGGGAATAGAGAGGGAGGGAACACTTTGGAAACTACTCTGTCAGACGAGGATGTAAAAGATTTATCCCGCCTCAGACTACATGGGACAAGAGTAAAACAGAGATCTGAAAAACCTTCTGCTTTGTATATGCTATTTGATCACAGCATTATAAAACATCATCATTAATTTAAGCACCCAAAAACACAGACCAGATCACTAAGAGGAACCTGTACTTAGCAGACTGCCACTGCACCCTAAACTCAGTGAAACATCATTACTCACAGAATGAGCATGCACAGGGCACAACACCACCCCGTGAGCAGAGAGAAGGAAGCTCCTCAGGACTGCAGCTGGAGAGACTGAGTCTGAGCTTCTGCCTCAACTTCATTACCCCTTCTTCACTCAGTGCTTTTTGTTCTGTTTAAGCTGTGGCAATATTCTGGCTGGTTATTTTCTGGATAGTTCCAGAGGTTCAAAGAGGGAACTGCTATAATTGCTAAGCTATCTCTTCCTTCCCCTCCCATTAAAAACCAAACAAGAACATTCTCCTGATATATCTTGGCAAGCAGGGCATTTGGCAGGAGAAGTAACAAAACTCTTTACAGAGAGGGAGAATTTTGGTGGATTGCATTGTTTTAAAACTCCTGGGGACCACGTGGGACAGTTCCTGGGAGGCATAACTGAACACTTACATAACCATCTGTGTGAAAACCAGAATTCCACAAATCCTCAAGAGACCGTGTCCTTCTGAGCAGACTGTAGAGTAGAATTTCAGACACCTCACTCTTCTGTAAGCTACTGTCAGAAGACATTGCTTTAGGTTATACAATCTCTTATGCCTTAGGAATTCAAATTTAGAGCATTTAACTTGATAATCCATTGAAATGCTGATATAACAATACAACAATTCCTCTCCTTTTTCAAGTGAGAATGATGAACAATTAAACAAAGATTTCACAGTAGGATGTGTTTTTATCCTGATTTTGTTTGGACACAAAACTGTGCTATGTCACTTATCTATTCCACATTCTGTTCCTCTGCCAGTACCTTTTAACTAAATCTGACACTGAGATTTCTTCCGTGCTCCCACACATTTTCCATTACAATCAATGACCAAGAAGAACAGAGAAAACCCATTAATGCTCTCACAGAAGTGAAGATGGGTTTACCAGTTGCAGCAGTTATCTCAGCAGTCACGGTGCCTTTGGCAGCTGGAAACCATTATCTATTTTGCCAGCAGGAATTGGGCACTCAGGAAGCAAACACCATGTCCAGGACCAGGCACAGCCCCACAGCCCTTTGCAAGGGGACAACTCAAGTAGGTTAAAGAGATGATAAGAGGGAAAGAGCACTGCCAGCACACGTGAGATGTCAGAATATTGTGATTTTAAAGCAAGTTGGATAACAAGAATATCAGCTGGATAACAAGGATAAGCACTTTAGGGGATGGAGGGAAGTCAGATTAATAGTGGGAAAGGTGACAAGTTAACAGAGACAGGAACACAGCTTGACTCAAGATCTGGTGCTCCCTGCCCTAATTAGTGTTTGGGTGCCAGCTGACAAATCTAACTTGTCAGCCACTTGGATATCATCTATTCTAACTTAGGCTCGAATAGCTGGACTCTTTATCTGAAGCAATTACAGTGGCCATGAATAATAACCTCTAAGTGCATAATAATGATCTCTATGCTGACTACACTCCCATTAGCTAGGAATGCAGAGCACTAGGAGTGCACCTGAAGAGCTGAACAGTTGATGCTGAGGACCCAACACTTACAACACAGGTCAAGAATTCTACTTTGGGGTAGCTCTAATTTGCTTTCATGAGCTGAACATTGTCTGGCAGTGGGACTGCAGCTCTTGGAGTTTATCTTCTGATTTACCTTCACTCAAAAATATCTGTCTTAGTGTTTTGAAATGTTTCTGCAGTGCAAACCAAAGCACAGTAAGTAGTGACAATTGGAAGAATCCTAATCTGAACCAAAACGCTACTGCAGATACACCCAACGAGCACTGTATGACCACACTCACAGCAGTCAGTAATGAAGGAAGGAACTTCTATAAAAATGATTTCTCAGGAAAGAGCCAAAGGTAGTTATGGGGTGATAGTAAATGTTTGGAAAAAGCTTTTTTTGAGGCTACAAAATTACTCTGATGAATAAGTTGACAAAAACAAAGGTAATGTGAGGCTCTCCATCAAACTAAAAAACAAATGAAACAATAAAGCCTTTCAAAAAAAAAATCTCACCACAGTCGAAGAGATTTCTGAAGCAGTCTATGTGCTTGTCGTTTGTCTTCAAAAATTATGTTCTTGAAGCAGAAATGTTATCCTGCTAATACACAGGACACCACAGGGCCCAGTCTAAGGGTAAAACCCTGAAATACTGGACTAGTTTCTCAGAAACACCAGAAAAAGACACACACACAGAGGCAGCTAATCCAGGAACTAACAATGAGATGACCTAGCCAGCCCTCACCTCCCCCTGCCAAATAAAAGCACATTCTTCCCACACCCCCCTGAGGGGTGGAAACTCGCAATTACAAATTACAAAATTAACATCCAGTTTATGATCACCATTACTGATACTTTTAATAACTTCCTTTCCAAAATGTCACCAGCTTCTAAAACCATAAAGTAACACACAAAGTCAATACATAATAAGCCAGAGAAAGTACATGATCCCTTTGGCACACATTTACACGTGGTGGAAGTGTTACATAACGCATTGATAAAATCCTGTGTTATACTAGTAAAGTGACAGCTGCTTATTGAATATCTATCATGTATTTTTTTAAATTTATAGTAAGATAAAATAATCAATGGACCTGCTAGCACTTTTTAAGAAAAAAACCCCACATGAATGGTATCAGAATACTGCAGAATGTTTTCACTCACAGCCTCCCTAAATTAGGAGCTTTGAACAGGCACTTATCTTGTTTTCCTCCCTTATTCTGTCCCTATTTTCATACAAATGAAACATTTGCATCTGTTCTCTAGACAGCAAACAAGCCAGCTTTGATTTTGTAGTTCAGACCATCCAAACTAAGGAATACTCAGCAGCTCCCAACTTCAGCTGAAAACTGCATTGTAGACGGATGAAAAATTACATGTTGCTATTTATTTGGAAAGAAGGAAAATATCCTTTATGTTTAAATCACCACTGTATAACAAACCTCTCATTTCAGAGAAGGCAGACATTCAGCTGATCTAACTGTAACACATGCAACACATTGCAGCCAACCATTATTTCTCACAGCATGAGAAACTGGAGGGTACCCAGTGACAGCTGACATGGATGTAAATCAGCCAAAGGACCTGAAATTTCACATAGTGTGTAATTCATGGAACTTGCTGCCATAGGATGCTGCTCAGGACAAAAGCAGAAATAGATTAAAACAAGTAAAAAGGAAATCAATAAGTGAGGGTGAGATTTGTGATTACTACAGATATAGCTTTTATTGGTAACTACCTGGCTGTGAAAGGAGAGGAGCCCAGTGCCCAGTATGAAACTGGTAACTACATCCAGTTCCTCTCCAAAGTGGTTTAAAACTGGATTAGGACCAGGGGAGTAAATATTAGCACATAACACCATGACAAAACCAGAAATGGAGTTGATAGATGGCATGTGGTCTCTCTGAAGGTCCTACTCACTACCTGCAATCTCTCTTTTTCATTGCCTCTGGTCTCCCAAATCAACACATCAAAGCATTCATAATAAGTAGAAAGTAGAGTGCAACAGTGCATTCTGCCTTTTAAAAGCATATATGGGTTAGGTCAGGAAGGAAAAAAACAAGTAAAGAGTACTACCTTTACTTTAGATTATACCTCTCTAGACATGAGAGAGAAGGGCCAAGGAACAGTCTCTGGGCACAGTCCATTCACAAAAATGTCATTTCATTATAGGTACAGTGTTTGTCTGTTCAGAAAAGGTCACAAGATCAAAGCTAACAATGTACCATTTATCCTGCTCTGAAACTCTCACAGATACTTTCTTCCCCAACACAGCTTATAAAGCAAAACCATGACCCAAGTGACACAAATAATACCTTTACAGATTTTTAAATTACACAAACTGACTGTACAAGATTCAGCCTCCAACTCTATTAATCTGTATCCAATATTCAAGTCTGCCCTTTCCACAGAAAAAGAGATACCTGACAATTCCATACATTTGAAAAAGGTTTTCCTCAACTCACTGAAGTTTTTCTTGGAATTACTACAATATTGTGAAAGGCAAGCAGCAACAGCCACTTTTTAAAGTCAGACTACCCTTAAGCTACCAGTATTTTTCAAGCAGCTTTTAAGAAACCCCAGAAAGATTCTAGATTGCAGAATGTAGATTTTTGCAGTAAAAAGGAACCTGGGTAGTTTCACACTGGTATCTTTACTTTGTGTATCAAATACATTGGTATCTTTACTTTGCTAATTTTATAGCAAACATAAGATTACTACTTAATGAAGTTTATTTTGTTTTCCTGTGACGAGGCAACATTCTGTCCCATACAGCAACTGCATTTAGCACTTGTTTGGTAGGCCAATGTCTAACACCCCATTTAATTTAGAAAAATTAACCCCAAACCAATAAAAAGTAATTCCTTTGTGAAGTGCTAAACTAAGCTAGAGAAATGTGCAAACAAAGCCTTCTCTTCCAAGTATTTACACACCGTCAGCATGCTTTAATATAAATTTCCACCCTACCTGTCCTCCCCTGAAGCAATGCATATATGACAACACTTCAGAGCATGTTTTAATGGGATTTTCCAGTCAACCAAAAATCAAATTGCAGAGAAGTTATGAAAGAGTCATAAACACATATTTCATCTTATTGAATTATATGGTAACTAGGCAAAAGATAATGAGGCACAAATCCTTTAGAGATTTTATTAAGTTTTCTGTCACACTGGGGAATTGCATAAAGAGAGCATACAGAAAGTTGTACACCACCAGAATCCACAGAGCAGCTACAGTAAAACAGAAGGGTAAAGAGCCCTACCAACCAGAAGAAAAAAAAGGTAAATTTTAAATACTAAATACTCTTATTTTCCTCTCTCAACACCCATGTCAATTATTTCTCACATAACTTTACCTGAATTTCCAAACACATGAAGATGCACACATTATTTTACTGCACTGCACTTAATTTTTTTTTCTGAGGAAGATTTGAACAAACCTAGCCACAAAGCTCATTTACACATCTAGGGTATAGCAAAACATGTTTTGACTTCAGCCTAATTTCTCCTCCCTTGCTGCCACTGCTACCCACTCTTCACTGGGGATGAGCCCCCTGATGTGGTTGATGCAGGTCTGTGCTCTGCACTTCAGCTCTGTCCCTCTCCCACTGACCTCCCTTCTCCTCTCTGCTGCTCTGCTCCCCAGGACAGACACAGAAAGGAAATGTGGACTTTCCAGACTGTACATGCCACCAAAATCAACCTCCCAGGGAGCTGGTTTTGGATCCCTTGTGACCTCTAGTACAACAATTTTACTCATGGTCCCTTCCTATCAACTACTACCAAGCAGTAGAAAACCTTAAATTCATGGCAGTTTTCCTAGAGGAAGCACACTGATCTAGAGGAGGGAGGCATTCTGAACATCATAACTGGAAAAAACACTGGAAGGTGAACTAACATCTAATTCAAACTGTCATTTATGAGGAAATAAGGATCACAGTGAGGCTCTAAGTCACAGCTGATCAATCACACAGCATAAATCCATACCTACCAATATCAGGTCATACTTATAAACAATTTTTTGCACTTTCCAGCACTGTAAAAACACTAAAGCAGCTCCCAAAACTAAAACAATAATTCTATTGTTGCTCTTCTACTCCTTATGAAGGGAGTCAGTACAACACTCATTCTGCCTTAGCAGGAAGCACAAAAATGCATGTAACAAAAACAATTCAGAGGATGTTCATACTGAAGTTCCTAAAACTCACATGCCAAACTCACGTGTCAAATTTGTGCATGTAATTAACGTTATTTGAACATGTAATTTATCTTAGTTGTGTCAAAAGCATACACAGAGTAAAATAAAGTTAGCTCTTGAAAACTTCATTCATAACTGACAGATCCTCTACAGAACCTAAAACGTCTAACATTTTGTTCTTGGAAGATTTAAAAGGGTGTTCCCCCATTCCCCCACAAAGCTGAACACCTACTCCAGGATACAGAAAATGTGGAGGAGTCGTCGAATGCAAAAAATACACCACTGATATTTTTTAGGTCTGGTAACTCATTCACATATGTAATACACTGCAGAAGTCACTGGAGAGATCCTAGATGTGCTATCCATCAGCAGGTGCATCTCCACCCTGTGTATTTCTGGTGTAGATTGCTTCACCCATACAAACAGTTTCATAGAACCATAGAGCAGCTAAGGACTGTCAAAAGATTGTCTGGTCCAACCTTTTGTGTGGAAGGCAGCCCTGACGAGGTTATTTACCACCTTGTTCAATTGCAAAAACAACCCCTCTATTTGTTTTTACCACCCTGTTCAATTGCAAAAAACAACCCCACGTTCTTGGGGAGGTTGTTCCAGTGAATGATTGATCTCACTGTAAAAAATTTCTCTTACATTGTGATGAAAACTTTGATCAAATTCTTTGCTAAGAGTTCCGAACAGCCACAGTGAAAGTGCTTTGATACTTCTTCTATTTTTGAGAACTGCAGCTCTGATGAGTTTGTAGGGCACTTCTTTACAGTTCACCCTAAGTGGCCTTTCCATAAAAGACGAGTTTGTTCACCTTCTCACCTTCTCGCTTGTTCTAGAATAAAACAGATCAGGTCCCTGCTGCAGCTGGGAACAGAACACCAGGGAAGCAGTCAAAATGCAAAACCCAGCAAGGATGGAGGGGAAAAGGAAGAACTCCTGCTCTCAGGCAGAGGGAGAAGCTTAGATGAGTTAAGCTGCTTAAGCAGCTGCACACTCAAAAGGCCATGCCTTCATTTCGCTGCTGCCCACAGCTCTGACAACCAACAGCAGCGAACAGCAAACAGAACAGTGAGTCCATTCCATTCCTGGTACTCAGAAGGGCTCAGCAGCATTGAAATAAAATATCACAGACTGTGCTGGTTTCAGCTGCCACGGGAGAAATCTTTAGGAAAACCAGCAGCAGATTTAACTAATTCTGACCCTGAAAGCTCATTTAACCCTTCCTAGTTCCCCATAGCCATGAGAATGGAGACTAGGGACAGAAAGACAAACAGAAAGTTGTTTCTCCTTCCAGGTTTATTTAGTAAATAATCTGAAGAGTTACAGTCTGCAAATAAAAGCTGAAGAATACACACAAGGTCAGTAAACAACTCACCGATAAACTCGGAGAAACAGCCAGGTGCAAAAGTTCACATGTCTGCTGAAGCCACTATTTACGAATTTTCCTGCTAGGATTCCATGAACTGTCTTCACACCTATGAGCCAACAAATTCACACCTTCTGAGCCATTCTTCAATGCCAAGTAGGAAACATTTACAAATACATAATAAACATTATAATAATTATAAATATTATTAATTTCTAAATCTAATATTCATAATATTTATAATATTTATAAATATTATTTTATTTAGAATAAATAATAATTATTTATTATAAATATAATAAATCACAATAAATATTACACTTTAGACATTATGTTAAATGGTTAATTTAGTGATTGGGATTTTAATGAAGAATTGCTGTAAAGTGAATCTTGAAACTGGTCCATCCATTGTTATACTACAGGAAAACAAAGAGCTCAGCAAAACAGGAATATCCAGAATTACCACAATTCTTGGTGTAAACAAACAAACAAAAAAATCTCATCCACCCTGAAGTTCTGGCTAATATAGATTTTCTGCAGTTTCAGGTGACAAAATGAATACTTCATTGGGATTAAGTTTTATGTATGACAAATTACACCCATCCTACACTTCACATGGTGCCTCTGGATTTTACCATCATTTAATTTGACCACTCTTGGAGTAATCATACTGGTACAGACTGACCACTAAGATAAAAAACTGGAAGTATGTTTGGTGTGTGATCTTCAAATACGAGATGCCAGCTTTCAGAAGTAATTTCCGAAGCAATGTGAGAAGGCTGATTCAAACGCTTCAAAGGAAACACACCACTGAGGAGGTAAGAAATGTGTAAAAATGCAAGGGATCTCAAAGGTTTTTCAAGATGCAACTGCAGGATAGTTTGTCTCTCCCTCATGCAAAGATATCTGTGGTCAAAAAAGTATTTGCACAAAGCAGCATTCCTGGTTTGATAATGGGCAACACTTCTTGTGCTACTACAGTGTGCATGTCTCAGCCCTGGATGCTAACTCCAGTATACTGGGCGGTGCAAATGTATTTCTTGTCTGATTTTATAAATGTAGTTCTGAACAGATGACTAACTTTTATTCAAAGTTGAAGTTATTTTACATAGCAATTATGTATTATTAAAAATAAGCAACAGCCTGAAATAGGCACAAAAGAGCTCTCAACAGATGTTTTTTCTTAGCAAGCCAAAATCCACAGTGTGATTTTAGGTGGTTAGCATAGAATTTCTTTAACTTTCAAGGCTTTGCTTTTGAAATGTAGCTATTCTAATAATAGTATTCAGCAACCTTGATTAAAACACCAATTACTTGATAATCAGCACCATCAAAAGTGTCAGCAAGAAAAGAACGGGTTAAGTGTATTTCAAACCACACAAATGCGTATCGAATTTTACTTAACAAGAATCAGTAAGACAAGCAAAGGTAAACAATGAAAGGTCTGGGTATGGTCAGATTAGATTTTAAAAGGTCAAATAGTTACCAACATCTGAACTCAGCTGGCAAGAGAACAGACCAGACATTAGGTCATTCAGGCCACTCCTTTGCCAGCTCTGTAGGGTTCTCTACTGCACACTGCAAGTGCTTTTGTTTATAGTGTGGAAGAGGAGAGGAAGCAATGGTGGGGGCAAGAGAGTAGATTGTCTTTGGAGGCTGAAGCAAAACAACCATTAAAGAAACACCAGCCAGACCAGACAGCATCCTGGAAACACAGCTGATGGGAATTCATGAAAAAGTGAGATGAGAAGGAGCAACAAAATTCAGGGTTGAGCTGACAAACTAAAAGCAAAAACTCTTAACAGGACAGTGCAAAAAAATGAGAATTCCTGCCTACAGGAATCTGGTGTCATTTGCTGAGTAAATGGGAAGAAATGACACATACAAGATTTGGAATAATGTAAGAGGGAAGCAGAGGGGCAAAATGGGTTAGTTTTTCCCCAGTACTCATACCTGGGTAAGTGCTACCAACCACATCTCTTGTTCCCTGCCTGTCCAGCTGTTTCTACCAGCCAGGTAAGAGCCAAAAAAAAGTCAGAGAAGTCTTTGTTTTCAACCTGATTGATCCTGTGATCTGCCTCACCAAAAGAACAGGGAAATGGTAACACAAGTGAAGGAGGTCACAGAGGCAGACAGAACAAAATGATGGACAAGAGGATCACAGGAAAAGGGAGCTGTTTAAAATAACAGAACAAACAAAAATGGTTCACGCTGCTGTAGTCTAAAATTAGCACAGTCCTGAAGTATATTTTATCCTGCTTTTGCCACAGAATTTATTCATTACTCTAGATAAATTATCTAAAAATGCTGTTCCAATGTGGGCACCAACTACATACATTTTATTTTAGGGATACATCTCCCAAANAAACAAAATTCAGGGTTGAGCCGACAAACTAAAAGCAAAAACAGTGCAAAAAAATGAGAATTCCTGCCTACAGGAATCTGGTGTCATTTGCTGAGTAAATGGGAAGAAATGACACATACAAGATTTGGAATAATGTAAGAGGGAAGCAGAGGGGCAAAATGGGTTAGTTTTTCCCCAGTACTCATACCTGGGTAAGTGCTACCAACCACATCTCTTGTTCCCTGCCTGTCCAGCTGTTTCTACCAGCCAGGTAAGAGCCAAAAAAAAGTCAGAGAAGTCTTTGTTTTCAACCTGATTGATCCTGTGATCTGCCTCACCAAAAGAACAGGGAAATGGTAACACAAGTGAAGGAGGTCACAGAGGCAGACAGAACAAAATGATGGACAAGAGGATCACAGGAAAAGGGAGCTGTTTAAAATAACAGAACAAACAAAAATGGTTCACGCTGCTGTAGTCTAAAATTAGCACAGTCCTGAAGTATATTTTATCCTGCTTTTGCCACAGAATTTATTCATTACTCTAGATAAATTATCTAAAAATGCTGTTCCAATGTGGGCACCAACTACATACATTTTATTTTAGGGATACATCTCCCAAAATCTGACTGCTTAATTTGCAAAAGCAGAACAGGTTTAGAACAGACATTCAATTTATTTCCACCTGTGCACTTAACATAAATGATGACAACCAAACTCAATACCCAGAAAAATATCAGATCCCACCTATACCACATTTGTTGTCCATAGTTTTATCTTTCACTCTTCATGTGGAATGGGAGAATGATTTCCTTGTCTTAGGAGAGTTTTGTCAATTAAGGGGGAAATTAGTTGAGTACTGAGATACTAAGTTGATAAGCACAACAGAAGATACAAGGAAATTTGTAATTCCATAGTCAAAAGCAGAATTTGATGCAGATTTGAGTCACATCAAGAAAATGTCTTGACATCACACAACCAAAGTAACCAAAATACGTAATCTCTTTAATACCCTGAGTACAACAGGATTTTTTAATGCAAGAAACAATATGTTATTACTTAATGGAAAACTGTAGCTTGTTCTAGATGTATGAAGAGACTGAATTAAAGCTAACTTCAAAACTTCAGTTCTCCATTTGTGTTTCTGGAAATGACACTATGAGTACAGTTACTCTGTGTGTAACTATCCATTTCTCTCAAAAGAAAACTGGTATCACCAAGTTATAATCTCAACACCTGCATGTATTACAACCAGATGCAATGCTTTGCTCTTTTGAGTACACTAGCTGGACACAAATTTCTGGATGAACTTGTGTCAGAAAAGGATAATCCAGGTTTCACCCAGGGATTTCCTGATATTTGCTAGTTCCAAGAATACTGAGTTACTCAGGATGCCAGGTTCCAGCCTAATCTGTTCTGGAAAATAAAGTTTTCTAGTTTAAAAGAGGTTAAAGTGAGATGGCTGAAACTGAACAGATAAGTAAAAATTTCACTCCTCTTTCCATGCAGTACTTTCACACACAAGTTCCCTGTCCCCTCTTCTCTGGATTTTAATCACACTCCCCTGGTTCAGCAAGAACTACTCCTGCAATCTCAGTGATCTTTACTAGGTAAGTCTCCTCAGACTGCTCATCACCTCTTGCACTTGTAAACCTCCTCCACATGGCTTTATCAATGGCACTCCCTCTGTTCAACACAAGGGCCAGAATGTTCAACCTCCCAGTTGCACAATCCCTTCACAGAGATGTGTGTGTCTGTGAGCATAATACACACGTGTACATTACAGGGCTTTGACACGCATGCCTAATCATTTATGTACAACTAAAAAAAAATCTTTTCCTCCCAACCACATTTCCTTGAGCCACTATTATGGCTCTGTTTCCCTGTGGCAGTGCAGGGAAACAGACATGATTACTAACTAGGTTAATCAGGAAAAGTGTTTAAAAGGTGAGTTTGAGTCTGGTGGTAATGCTCCATGCCACTCCCCCTACTGCTGTATCAACAATGGTGCCAGCACGGAGAGAAGGTGGTAAAGGAGGTGGTAATGAGCAGAAGAAGTATAACTAGAGGTTTTTTTCAGTCAACAGTAATAATAAATTGAAGGTCTTGCTTTCAGGCTAGAACACCAACATCTGCATAACTGTCCCTCTTCCCTTCACAGACTTTTCTATGAGAACTTGAAATTCTTTCAAGTGTTTTCCTGTGCTTATAGTCTCCTTCCTTTTACTCACTGGCTCCATTCCTCTCTGCTTTGTTCCCAACAAGCCCAATGACCGCCTGCTCTCTCGCTCCTCAACCAATGCAACACTGAATCCCAGCTTCAACTGTGGGAGCACTGAGGCTCTCTCTGCCCCTCCTGTTTCCTGTGGATGAATTGTTCCCTTGCCAGCACCAGGCCTAGGAACAGTCCCCCAGCGTCCGGAGGGTCGGGTTCAATCCCAAACCCACCTTCCCTCCCCAGCAGCCACAGCCGCAGCCGTCCTGGCACCGCAGCTCCAGCGCGGCCGGGCCCTCTGGGTGACCCTGCCGACAGTGGAAAAAGTTCTGACAGGAATACGAGAGCCTCGGGTGGCTGCGGCTGTGCTCTGCGGGTTTGTTTTGGGGGATGGTGTTTTTTGAAACTTCGGAGAAAAACGTATCAGTTGCCTATTTCGGAGAGAATCGCTAAGCTCTTCCAAAAGAGAAATCCCGCAGGATTCTTCCTTTGTTCAATACACTCCACACATTGCTTCCCCGGCTTAACTGGAAACGGCACAAACCCTCGGAGAGGATTTTACCGGCAGGCTGCCGGCCGCCGGAGAGCGGCGAGGCGCGGCGGGCAACGGAGCGCGTTCCACCTTCACTCCCCTCAGGGGTCCCCGTGCG
>VZRH01002606.1:995384-1028623 GCA_013397555.1 Urocynchramus pylzowi
ATGTCTAAACTTCAGGGAGTCCACTCCTAAAACAGGAAGAAATAGATACAAAAGTGAGAATTCAGCCAGACTTTTCTGGGGTGAAAAAATTATCATTATAATGCAGCCCAGGACCAGGACAACGAGTGGGAGAAACAAGGTTTTTGGCTGAAGAGAGATGAAAGTTCAAAAGCTATTGCAGTAAAAGAACTGACAAGACTTAAAAAATGGTAGGAAGCAGAATTGTGTCCCAGCACAATAGCTGGGATACTCTACTGTTTTCTAGAAAAATATATTGTTGTGTTTACCCTAAATTTAGGCACAGAGTACACGTATAAAGGAAGTGTGCCTTACAAAGTCTCCTTATTTTTTGTGTGAGCAATATGTTAAGAGAAATGATACTTAGGGATCTTGCTTGAAATAGGCAAAGGGGGAAATTAATATAAAGTGTGATTTACTGCCAAGGATTATTATGGGTGCTGCCTTTCAAACTCACATAAGAGTTTTCCTTTTTATGCTGTGCATTATGTTTGCACAGCTGATGTGTACCCTGCACTAGACCATTTCTCAGGATATCACACTTTTTGCATGCATGTAACTGGTTTATTGTTTCTTTTCCATCAAGCAAAGCAAACAAATATTAAGCCAAGGGGCCTCTAAAGTGCCGTGTCACACGCAGATCCAATGTCCTCACTACTTGGTATTTCCTGCTCTGTTACTTTTCTGACAATGAAAAACTTTAGCACTGAAGGGGTTAGTCTGATGACAAGAAAACAACACAGATTTTCCATCCTCCTTTTATCCCTTCATTTTAGTTTGCCATCCAGTTTTAATGAAAACTTCTGATGTTTTAATGCAAGAATTCAGGATGCAAAGAAACAATGACTGCTGTAGGGAACTGCACGATACTTTCCAGCATATTGATTTCCCCCCTCCAGTCCCTCTGCCCTGGGATCTGGACTGGAGCAGTATCCTCTCAGCCACATGGGGCTGAATCAGCTGGGTTTTAGAGCCCATTAAAGGTCCCTTTGAGTCAGGGGGGCAGTTGGTCCCTGGTGAGTGATGTTCTCTGTGTCTCATTACAACCCCAATGCTGCTGCTGCACCAAGCAGCTCCTGCTGCACTCTGGGAACTTAACACCACACACACAAATTCTACACTCTTGGGCTGTTTTCAAGTGCATTTAAATATCACTGTGTAATACATTAACTTGATTCAAATATTTTGGATTTTTAAATAATCCTTCGTTATTCCAGCAAAGCAACATAGGAATGTTTAGTTTTCTGAATGACTGCTCACATCTAAATGCCTTTGTTCCTTCAAAAATTAATTTATGATTCGCTCCACTCCTTTCCCAAACATTGACAGGATTTGATGTGTGTTCCAGTTGTTTTGTGAATTGCTCAGAAGGCACCTTTTTGCATCTGTGAAGGTGTTCACCTGAATCACTGTAGATCTCACAACTGTGCAATTGATCTGAGCCAATTACAAAGTAATTGCAAATGTATTTCTGTTCTGTAACTTTGATATGGAGAGCAGGTTGCATATAAGTCCTATGCCACTGTTTTTATAATGCATATTTTAGTTTGATTGGTGGGCTCCATATGGCACCTGGGAAAATGCCATGATTATTTTTCTGATCCTGATTAATCCTGTATCTCATAAATTCTTCTGTGGTGGAAAAAAAATAACAGGAAAAAAGAAAAACAAATAAATATAAATATTTAAGAACAAGCTAGGTCTTTCAGCTGTACAGTTCTTCCCTACAGATTAGCAACCACAAATCCCCAGCACAGTATGACATGAACCTGCAAGTTATTTAAGACAGTTGTGGACCTTGGAACTGAAGATTATGTGCCCAGATCCTGGCTGGGGCAAGAAAATAAGTGCCTTCCTAATCAGGGCTTGCAAGTAGCTTTGTTTCTCACTGAATAAAAATGTTAAAATATTCAGAATATTCTTAACATCTAGAAGAAAAACAAATAGCTGATGAAAGAATACCATCCTTTAAAGAGAGTCTGAAAACTGTTAGGGAAATCCTAGTTCCCATGATATTTGTGGAAATAAGTGATTTGGATTCACTGCTAAACTCTGCCCTGTGACTTTGGAATGTATTTCCATACTTTTAAGAGAAAAAGAGTAGGAAATAGATGAGTGACTTTTTATTTTATAACACTGTGCAAAGCTTTTGAAAGCCAATTTGATATTAAAAAAATAAGCAATTACATTTAATAGGGCTGGTCTAGCAATCTCAACATCCCTGTAACATCACAAGCAACTCAGATTTCCTTTCTGTGGTTTGTAGTGTCTTTCTAGAACATCTTAACAAAAACAGAATCCTTGCTACATATCTTTTTTTCTTAAAGTCTGTTCTGCTGTTGACAATATAAAGCTGATAGACACATTTAGTGACAAGGCACTCATATACAAAAAGAGTAAATATCCCAAGTATAAAAGACAACAAAAATGTGACTGGGAATTGACTTATTTGGTTTGTTACTTCATTCCACTGACATGATCTTATAAGATGCAGACCTTTGTGCTTTCTGATTGTAAATAAATGTCTGAAGAGAAGGACATTAATTCTGTACGGTCCTCAAGTACATGTCTTGAATTTCCTCACAACACAGTGGTGACAAAACCCTCTGTTGTGCTAGAATTCTGTTAATTGAGAGATGTGATTTAAAGGCCCCAGTTCTTTTCTGGTCTCTTGGAGTTAGTGACTGACAGACCAGAGGGGTGTCCTGCAATTCAGAGAGACATTGGCAGGCTGGAGGGAAGGGTCAGCAGAAGTCTCATGAAGCTGAACAATGGGAAGTGACAATTCCTGCCCCTGGGCAGGAATTACCCTGTACAACTGACCTCCTGGAAAGCATCTTGGCACAAAAGCATCTGGGAGTCCTGCTGAATACCAAGCTGACCATGCCATGTGTCCTTGTGGCAAAACACCCTGGTCTGCATCAGGCAGTGTCCACAGCAGCTGGTGGAGGGTGATCCTTCCCCTCTGCTGAGCCCTGGTGAGACACAGCTGAAGAAAGGCCATGGAGACAAGTGAGGGGAGAGGCTGGGAGAGCTGGGACCACTCAGCCTGGAGAAGAGAATGCTCAGGAGGATCTTATCCATGGGTATAAAGATCCTATGGGGTGTTTTCCCCTAGAGGACAAAGCCACACTCCTGTCAAATGTGCCTGGGAACAGGACAAAAGGCAAAGATGCAAACTGAAATACAGGAAATTTCATTTAATTTCTTTGTTTTGTAATGAGAGTCAAACACTGGAACAGACTGCCCAGAGAAACTCTGGAGGCTCAATCCTTGATATATTAAAAATCTGTTTGGACATGACCTTGACCAACCTGCTCTGAGCAGTGTTTTGGACTAGAAGATCTCCAGCATCACCTTCCTGCATCAGCTGGTCTTGTGCCTCTTTCTCCAGACCACCTCCATGCAAATGTGAGTTTTGCAAGGGTTAGGACAATAGCAGTGGGCTGGGCCAGGTCCTGTGTTTTGAACCAAGTTGGATGACACAAGTCAGAAACATGTTAGGGAGTGAGGGGCTTCCCATGGACTGCACCCAGGCCTGCATAGAATCAAAAGGATTGAGCTTCTGTATCAGCATCAGTGATGTAAACATTCACCTTTGGCTTATCCTGCTTAGCACTGCAAAGAGCAAGTGACTTTCATGTGTCCTTTCTCTGCTTTGAAATGTCTTAACTATAGTTTCTGGATAGCCAGGGGGATTTATAAGCTGACCCTGGGGTATTATTGCAGTTTCAGTATAGCTTGTTTCTACATAGCTAACAGCATATTAGCAAATAACTGATGCGTGGTCAGGAGCAGGACAAAAGGTAGTTTAACCTTCAAGCTAAAGATGCACCCTTCTCACCTTGTTTTAACTTTGCAATATCCAGAAACCCTGAGAAAGGTCATTCTTTTTTCATGACCACACTGGAGTTGGATCAAATGAGATCCAGATCAAATGAGAACAGTTCTTGTTCTGATAAGCTGTTCTGATAAGCATTTCACAGTTTGCACCTCCACAATTGATTTAGAAAGCTGGTCAGGAACCACCTTAACAAAATCATGAGCTCTTAAAGAGAAGAAAAAATAGTACAGGAATAGGAAACTCTGTCAGATGAGTGAAGATGAGTATGAAAAAAATCGTGTGTGTGTGTGTGTGAGGGATCTAACCAAAAGGTTATAGAGCAGCCATATGCAGAGTGCAAACAACAAAAAATGTAACCATGTTAATTATTAGAGGAAGATTTGGGAATGGTTTATCCACTATTTAGTGAAAGGGAAGGGCAAGAGAGGCATGGAAAGCAGTGACCAAAATTTCAATGTCACAAGAGTTTCTTGTGTATTTGTTTGTTGTCCTGGTCCATTCAGGGAGCAATAAAATGGAAAAAAACCTAAAACTTATTATCTTGTTAGATAATATGTGGAGAAATTGCAAGTATGCTTGAGGATAGGATTCAAATGAACAACAGTCTTGTTAAACTGAAAAAAATAGAAGGTGAGGTTGTACAGAGACAAATGAAAAGTAGTATACTGAGCAGTTTACATACATATATTGTATATGTGTGAATTTAAACTACTTTCCAGGGATAGACAAGCATTCAGAAGCCCTGAATTACACAGACTGTTTGGACATCTTTTCATAATGCCTATTGTGGCACCATAATATAAGAAAGATATAAAGATATTAGAAAGCATCCAAAGGAGGGCAATGAGGATGGTAAAGGGCCTTGAGGAGAAGTTGCTGAGGGAAGCAGCTTCTCTTGCTTGAGAAGAAGTATGAGGAGAGGCTGAGGTCCCTTGGTCTGTTCAGCCTGGAGGAGACTGAGGGGAGACCTCACTGCACTGCCAACTTCCTCATCGGGGCAGAGGAGGGGCAGGCACTGATCTCTGCTCTGTGGTGACAGTGACAGGACCCGAGGGAATGGCCTGAAGTTGTGTCAGGGGGAGTTTAGTTTAAATATTAGAAAAAGGTTCTTTCCCCAGAGTGTGGCTGGGCACTGGAACAGGCTCCCAGGGCAGTGGTCACAGCACCCTGACAGAGCTCAGGGACTGTTAGGACAATGCTCTCAGGCATGGTGACTCTTGGGGCTGTTCTATGCAGGGCCAGGAGTTGGACTTGATTGTACTTGTGGGTTCCTTCCAACTCAGGATATTTTATGGTTCTATGAGGTATCCCTGATAAAACTGCTTACCTGTTAGAAGAAAGGGCTCCTAGAGTGATTGAAGACAACCCCAGGACTCTCTTTAATGCCACTGCGTTGTGTAATGAGGTGTTCAGAGCAGGACGGGGAAAAACCAGATCTGTTATAAAGCCATGTAGTGTTTTGTCTTTAGCAGTTGTTTTGTGCAGTCCCAATGAATTAGATACCAAACAAACTTCATGAACAGCTTCTGCTTCTGTTTTCTCTTTGGGGGCTCTGAGATTTCCTGAACAGCTTCCTGCCAAGAAATGGACTTTGTGGACCTGGAGCAATTCCACTGGCAGCACTCAAAAGGAGCAGCTGCATTTTCTCAACCCTTTGCTGTTACACATCATTCCCCCAGTGCAACTTTGGTGGTTTATTGTAGCACTTTTCTTATCTGTTGTGGTGCCAAGGGAAACAAGTTTTTATAAACATTCAGTGGCAATTTTGTCCAAACACATTTTATTTTGCTTTCCAGCCCTCCAGCAGTATGTGTTTTGTCAACTGTTACATTTCAGCTGAGGTGGCCACTGCCAGCTCAGGGCTAGCAAAATATCAAAATTTTTTAACGAAAAGAGAAGTGTTATCATGATCTTCATAGTTAGTAACAGTATTTTATCAAACATATTTGATAAGTGGCAACATTTCTTGTTTCTCCAAGGAAAATTGTCACAAAACTTGTGTCGTTATACATTCAGTTACTTAATAGTTAATAACTGAGAAGATTTTACCAAATTCACTGCATCAAAAAGAAGATCACATTTTTATTCTAATTTTTGCTAACAGAATATTCAGAATATGTCTTTGAAATCTGATTTGAAATAGTGAGTGAGAAATAAAGTGTATTGCAACTTTCATATTTAGAATTTGTTTTGGAAGTCTGAAGGCAGGCCAAGTAAGCAGGAATTGGAATATTTCCATAGTTGCCTTTATATGACATTATGGCCAATTTGTCAGCAATAATGCAGTGCAGGGGCACATATTCATATTTGTCTTTGAAAGAAACGGATTTGCATTGTTGTCTGAAATGGTGTATTTTGTATGTCCATTAAGCAAGCCACAATTGTAAAAAAAAATTAAATTTCTTGCTTTCATATTCAATTTTCATGTGAAAAATAGTTTGTATTACTATTGTGTTATGTTGCTTTCCAGCATATGCTGATTATTAAATGAAAGATTTAAAATATGCAAATAGGAAGTAATTTATTTGTTTGTTGAATACTAATTCAAAGTCAATGAATTTTTTCCTTAGGTTTGACTCTTTTGAAATTCTTAGGAATGTTTGTATTACCTGGTTTAGATTATATAAAACATCTTTGATTTCTTCTGGGAGCTCTTTATGAATTTATATTGTAGCTTCATTTGACTAATGATTTCAGTTCAAGTCAGGCAAATCATTAGTGCTGAAAACTATCAGATTAAAATTCATATTATTCAAGGAAAAGATTTATTTGTTTCAGACAGCTTCTGAAGTTATTGCAATGGAAGATGTTAACTGTATCTCTTTCATTATTCATCTCTATGTTCACTTTGTGCCACACAATATGAATGTGAATATCTACAAAATTATCTGTTTCTTCTCAACTGTCTTTGGGTTTTACAGACATACAGACAGAAAGTTGTTGGGTTTAATTAATTTTTGATGTGCACCACCTCAGGACCTCACCCATCCTGGCAGCAGTGAATTTTTAGTGACTCACCTTGTGGAAATGAACTCTGTGCATAGGCATCAATAGACTTAGGAGATATAGAAGTGACAAAGGTTTCAGGAGTATTTTGTCTCCAATAATACAGAAATTACTGAAACTTAGAGGTTAGCTGTGCTACTGACAGAAGCTCTCTGAGTTCTGAGAAAGAATTGTGGTTTTCTGCACATCATGTGACACAGAAAATGCTCCTGCATCCCTGGTTTGTCACTTAGAGTTACACCATGGAAACTTCAAAGAAATAAATAATGCTAATCTATGTCCAGCACTGACTAATGAAATTAATTTCAGCCTAACCATTTCTACACTCCATCAGCCTTCGTGGATAGCTTTCTGTGAAACAAAGACCTTGCATTCAGTACAGAATTTAATAAATGGGGAAGAGCTGTTACAAGGGTTTGTTCTCCCTATTATAATGTCCCTGGCTACTGAAGTCAGGACAAATTTGATTGCAACAAGAAAGTCCTAATGAGTTTGCCAAGATGCTATCCCCAGCATGTCTCACTAATGAGCCTGAGAGGCTGTGAATGAGGGTGGTTTTATATTTATTCTGCACACATAGAAACATTAATAACCCTTTGGAAAGATTAAGTTCCTTCCTAGCAGTACTAATGAATGCAAAATGAGGATTTTTTCTTTCCAAAGAAAACAAATTAAGAAACAAACACATGAATGTTGGGTTCAAATCAGCACCATCATTTTTCCATCTATTTGGCATTGTTTTATTCTTTATATTTAAAACCTAAATTAATTTTTTTTTCTGTTAAACTGACGGTCTGAAAAAAAACCCTTATTCAAATCAACAAAATTTTCCAGTGGAGAGCAGTGAGATTGTGCCATCATTGGAATAGGGACTGGCACCCTGGGACTGGGCTGAAATGGGGCTTCTGAGCCATGGGTGGGGTTGAGGGAGTCCCTGAGGGTGCTGGGCAGGGCCAGTAAGGCTTATTAATGCACTCAGGGTTTTTATAAATAGATTGGGGCTTTCCTTTGATGGTCAGTAGGCACATTTTCACAGTTGTGTTAGCTGGGTTGAACACAGTCCAAGGTTCAGATCATCATGTTTTTCTTACATGGGAATAAACTACTTTTTTCCTTACTTGTTTTAGACTTTCAGGAAATCAGTGGCATGGCAAAACATCTACATCTGTAGATGTAGATGTTTACAGATAAAGTGTTAGTTGCTCTTTTCTGTATTACATTAAATACTAAATGCATTATGGAAGTTAAGCAAAATCTCTGAAGTCACAAAGTTGCTATGAGTGAGTCTGTCATAAAGTAAGCACATTACATGCCTTGCAAGAGGGACGAAATAATAATAGGTGATGAATTGAGAATTTGGTTTTTCAAGACTGTAGCAGATAAGCAGTAACAAATGATGGAAAAGGGATTTTTTTTTGGCATAGCAGAGCTCCGTGAGCGGAGGTAATGCATTGCCCAATTCCATTGTACTTGTAACTGAACAAAGATTAAAAAGAGCACTATTAAGAAGAAGAGATTTGCTTTAATGGATTTATAATCTTAAACATTGTGACTGATCACACACAGTAGTCATTAGCAGGTAAATGTGCTCAGCAGTGAGAACTACATTACCTACACGACAGCAGTTAGGGGAACACGACTGAGATCAGTGCCAAGGGCCCAGAAGTCAGGGAAGCAGAAGTGAATTGGACTCTTGTACTTGTGTTATAATGTTATTAGATATTTAGCTACATCACCATCCCATGCAATTTACAGAATAAGCAAGACTTATCTAAAATGTGTTTCTTCTTGCTTTTTCATAGCTTTTTAGAAGTTAGGCATCTAGTCTAACTGTGATTTTATATTTCTAGTCATTGGAGGAAAGTAGTTATCCCCAGAGGGTATTCAGAAAATTAAAATTTTCGGTATTTCAGTTGTGTCTTCATAGATTGAACTTTGCTGTGGGTTTTTTTTTGTTTGTTTGTTTGTTTGTTTTGTTTTGTTTTGTTTTGTTTTGTTTTTTGTAGCCTAGAACTCTAAGATTTAAATCACTAAAATTAGGTGCGGTCAATTCCCTCTGAAGATCAGGGGAGAGTTTCCTTCACTGTGTTGCAGTCCCTGGCTTCACACCAAATCCAGAGGAACAGAAGGTACAAAATCTTTCTGAAATACAACCTCCAATAGATAGCATAGATGTGTGATTTGGTCAGTCTGAGGAGCTCTACAGCAATTAAGAAATGTTAGGTTCTTTATGGTCTGTAATTAGTTCTATAATGAGGCTTTACAAGTATGTGAAATCTGAGATATCTTTTTGTCCTCATTGGACAGTTGAACAGATTTTCATGAGGTTGCAAAAGACTTCTCCCTGAAAAAAAATATTAACCAACAAATAAAAATCAAGCTCCTGCTCTAAAACCTGGAAAAAACACAACATCCAAAGAAAAGTCTGACAAGACTGTTTTATGACTTAGGTAAATCAATGTGATTCCCTAGCTGTATTTTCACATATGTGTGACTAATCAGTGCTGAAATTTTTGCAAATAAATAACATTATGAAAACACCAGATATGGGGAAATTTCCTCATAAGCAACTGAATTTTTCATACTCCTAAGATAAAAAACCCAAATTTTTTTAATAGCATATATAGTAATAAAATATATTCCAGTCTGTAATAAAATATATTCCAGCTGTAGTACAATAAACTTTGCATATTGTAGTGAATCCCTAAATATGCAAAGCATTATCCCAGTAATAATGGCAGACCTCCTAATTTTCATTATGTTCCAAATATTCAAAGTGTATTGAGAAAGTTTCAGTTTTCCCGTTCTCCAGAATTTTAAACACCCTTCAGTCTTTTACAGGCAGATGCAAACCCAGTTTCATCACACTCCAAGTCAACTGGGAGCTCTGCTGCTGCTTCAGCATGCTCTTGAGCCCAAGCTGATATACCCTCCCAGGGTTTATTAGTTTTGCCCCTTGACAGCAGCTTTGCATAGCTGCTGCTGGGCTGTGGCTTGTCTCCAGTCTCCTCTGACCATTTCTGCCTGCAGGATCTGTGTAGAGGCACCCCTGGGAAAGAAGTTTAAGAAGTGCTGCCTGTCTTGTACACAGGGGAGGCTGCTGAGATGGTGCTTGTAATGTGAACAGTAAACTTGCTTACAGCTGTGAGATTTCTCTTTGGCAGCTCCCAGAGAGCTGGCTGCAATCAGAAGTGCACACTGTGTGAATTCTGCTGTATTAACTCATTCTAATGGTTTCTATTTTTTTACTACCAGGCACGGTTATGCACAGTGCACAGAAACCAGATTATCAGGAAGAGTGGAAAACCCATCATGGGACAGCTGTGTCCCTTTAAATCCGACAAACCAAATAACTTAAAATGGCTTTCAGAGCATGTATTATTTATTATCAATCATATAGTCTCACTCAGCTGTTATTCAGATTTGACCTGCACTGCAGAGTTTTGCCAGCAGTTATTTCAGCTGCACGTGTGAAAATAATGGTGCTCCCTTGCTGATAGAACTGTGCTGCAGGAGAGACCATTTGTAGGCTTGATTAATGTTGCAGAAGAAAATAAAGCAACACCCAAGTTGACAGAAACCCCCTCTTGAACAAATTCACACTGTATCTTCACCAGGCTGCTGTGCTGTGCTCAAACTGGGGTGTCCACAGAGGCTCTGTAGGAGAGTTGAACTGTCAAAGATAAACAATCTTAAAAAGACAGTCAAAATGAAAACTAATGTAGAAGAAGGAATAATGGTTTTGCTCATTAGGCTCATTTGCTCATTAGAGAGAGTTATACATTCTGTGAAACCCTGGATATACTGAATTCAAAGGCCTTGTTCTTATAGACACAGAATTAAATGCAGGATTCAGGCTGAAATTTATTCTTTGGCTCAGACAGGCCCAACAGAACTAACCTGTTTATCTCTTCCCGTTACATCTTTCTTGTTTTCCAAAAGAATCCCAGTATTTAATTCTTTAATATATTGAACTGTGATAATTATTCTTCATTTTTGTTTATTGGAATGTCGATATTCTCTCTTTCCTTATTGTTGCTTTATTAATGCATTGTTTTATCAAGACAACGGAAATCGTTAGCACAATATCCATGGAGAACTGTGAGCTTGTAGGCATTTATCATCTTCCTTATCCTTTGAGAGTTTGCTTTTAATTCAGGAAAATCTCCTAAGATTAATGGACTGAGGGAATGGGCTGAGGGTTAGATGAAGGTAGAAGAGTAAAATAAACATTCCAAGAAGAACATTGCTGTGCAGAGTGAACACAAAGAACAGAGCAGAAGTGTGGAATATGCTTTGCAGAGAACTTCCCCCTGAGTCCTGTCTGCAGCTCATTGCAGTGCACTGCAGTCTTCATTAAAACTGATTTCCTGAGCTCTAGAAAGTGTGCTTGTCTCCCTCCTGGCACAACATGCAAAGGTTCCTTTTCTCAGTGGTTTCTGTGCATGTGTCAAGTCAGTGTTTAATGTCTTCACACAGTCCCAGGGTACTCCTCGTGTTGCTTGAGGGCCTCAGAGCCAAACCTTTAAAGTGATTAAAAAATCAAGACCAAACTCTATTAAAGGCTGAATTTCAGTCAATTAGCTACTAAGCCAGCTGATCTCTCAGGCTGATGCAGCTCACAAATCAGAAGATAAAGCACACAGAGCTGGGAGATTGAACCACCTCAGGGCCACACAAAGTTTTTCTTTGTTTCTGAGGAAGCCTCTTCACATGCCTGTCTCCTGCCTACCCCAGTCCTCAGTATTGTAGTGTAAATAATAGTGATGAAAATACACTATTCAAAGGGTAGATACATGTACTGAAACCTGAAGGAGATTGGGTATTTCAAAACACCCATTAAGGTCTTAATTGCTGGAAGTCTGGGTTCCAGGTAGAAGCTGTTTAGCTATGACAGTGATGTAGGGTTATATTTTAATCCCCAAATAATTCCAAACTCCACATTAGTTTGGAATAATGATAATAATATTTTGCCACTTTTACTGTGTTTATATTAAATAGGAGTGGTACAATGATAATAGCTTATGTTTTTGTCTGTTAGATTCATAATGGTATCATACAGGTAAATACATGTAACTCACTGGGTAAGTGATATATTTTATATCTCAGGGTGGTAGAGGATGAATAAGATTGAATAGAGAAGTCTCAGTTTTGAACACTAGTCCTTCATGAGGAACCATCAAAGGTAATTTATCGACCTCACTATACTTTATCTGTCATCTTTCATTTGAATAATAACCATTTGAATTGTATCCTTTAAATTTTTACATACCTATTGCCAAGGATCACTGACTAGGAAAAAAGAAACAGCTTATCTGTACAGAAGTTCATTAGAGAAAATTATTCAAAATTCAATTAATTACATCAATTTATTGCTAGAGATGTTAAAAGCCTGTTCTTTTAAGAGTGAGATACTACTATTAGAATATGAACTGAGATGTGAGAAAAACAAGCAAGTGCTGTTTATATACTCACATGTTAGTCAAATGCAAAGGTAGTTGGATGTCATTTAATATACCGATTCTTTAGTCAAAAGTAAATAATAAAAAAAAAACCAAACTACTACAACTGCTTTCTGTCCAACAAATTTTTCCTGGAAATTACAGAAGCATAATTAAGCTAACCTAGCTGTACTAATGTAACTGGCTATATAAATGCATATTCCAGCATGAGAGTGGTTTTCTCTGCTCCAGCTGAATCAGTTCTAAAGGAATAATGCCAAAACTGGGAAAAAAAGGCCTCTCATAATTAGATGAAAGTGTCCACATATGAATTTGTATTAATGCCTTGTAGCACTTTAGAATCACAGCTTACCTTTTATTACCATAATTTTCCATGTGAACAATCTGTAATCTTCTGTCAAATGCCAGTAGCATCAACACATTCTGAGTTCAGTCTTGCATGAGAGTCCTATTCTAAAATAAATTCAGCTGTGTGTCAAGCTGTTCTCTGCATTTCCATTCCTTTTTTTCTGGTTCTGGGAAACTACGCTGAAAGCTGACTAGTCACATTTTTTTACTCACACTGCTGACCAGTAAGTTCTTTTAGAATTTACGGTATTTTTTACTTGCCTAAAGAGTTTCATTCTTCCCCAAGTGAAAATCTGTATTTACACAGCTTGTCTAAAATGGTCTTGCCAATTGAGTAAATATTGCTCTGTATATATAGACGAATCTTAAGCTGCTTAAACAAATATAAAAGGGTATGAATTGATCAAAGAAAAAAGCATTTGTGATTCTAGTGTCATGTTGGTTCCTCTGTGTTGATGAGGACACATACTGGTTGAAGTAAGTGAACCTGAATGTGCATTTTAGCAATGATATGACTCCATAATAATCCTGGTTTATTTCTGTGAAGACCTGAAGCACAGGTGTTTCAGGTATGATTGTGGAGTAAAAGTCAACCCATACTTGCAAGAGGTACTGACATAGCTGTTCATGCAGAGGTTGTGTCCTTCACATCCCCAGGACATCAAGCAGGAGGCAGCAGTGGTGCCTCCCAAGGGACACACGTACTCAGTTCCTCCCTTCTCCACACTTCCTGAGCTGCCATCATATTTCTGATGTGATGCTTCATCAGCTGTGTACTGGTAACAGGAGGATTGTCACAGAAAAGACCCCTGCATCTTTTCTATCCCAGCAGAGTCAGTGCCTGTAGATCACAGTAATGACCTCTTCACTCTTGGGATGCAAAAAGGAAGAATTTCACAGCTGCCTTGTTGAGTTCCAAGTCCCTCAAAGTTCTTGGAAATCCTTTCAGACTCTGCACTCTGTCACCCTAAAAAAGATAGAAGATGGCTTTTCCTTAATTTTCCTGTCAGATGCTATTCCAGATGTTTGGCAGCCTTGAAGGCTGATGCAGGACCATCAGCTGTTGCACTGCTGCTGTACAGCTGCTCTGCAAAGGTGTGCATGGGGAGCCTGCACTGACTCAAGGATATGACAGCAGCACACACACACCAGCAGGGAAACCACAGCAGCCTCAGCACTGCTCAGGGCCTCACAATTCCACAATTCCCTCTGCCAGCCTCCAGCAGGATCTCTCTTCTCTAATGAAAGGCAAATTGCCTTTGGACCGGCAGTTCCAGGTGCCCTTCTGTGCACTTCAGGGACCTGTGTACTCATCCAGGCATTTCTGCTGTGGCTGAGGGATGTGATGCACAGCCTCAGGAGGGATGTGGGCAGAGTCTGGCTGGGCCAGGTATTGCTGGCACCACTCACAGGCTCCCTCAGCCTGCCTGAGGTTGCCACCCTGTTGCAAAGCAGGCAGATGTGAGAGCTCTTTAGCTCCATCCCCCAGCAGCCTGGTGCTGTGGCTCAAGCCCATCTTTGTTGATGGCTTAAGGACTTGCTCTGGAGGAGTTGAAGTATGTGTGCATACTGTAGCCTGCCAACTCTTCTCTGAGGAAAATAGCCTCTGGCAGAAAAGAATAGAGTTTTGAGATATGTTCTTGTAAAGTGCGTTGGCAGGACTGCCTGCAGCTCCTCTGTAAAGCCCTCTGTGGTACTGATGTGGAGGAGTCCTGCAGACTTTTGTAGGAAGGAGAATAAAGTCCCATTTTATGTACAATGACAATATATCTTTCTGATGTAAAACCCACATTCTAGGTGTTCTGGGAAAATAGTCATTGTGGACACCAGGTTTTCAGTGATGAAAGTTACTGCTCACTTATTATTTTTTTCTTTTTTATTCTGTGAATTATAAAAGCCATATTTAGGACTTTAGGAAAAAAGGAATAACCTTCCTTATTTACAAGTTAAAGAATGTTTCTGTATAATGCCTCAGAGAAATGAGCATACCCTTGGTCCTTTCATAGATTCAAATAATTTATTCTTTCTTAATTATGCAATTTGCTATAACTTATAATGAAGTGGTACAGCTAATTTTATTTTTTATTGACAGAGTGGAAGAGGCAAACGTAATTTCCAGTTACTGCAGCAAAGCATCAGGATCTATTTAGAGAAATAAATTGATTTAGATGCCATAAAAAGTGGCAGCTGAAAGTCAAAACATTACTCATACTGTTAAATAATTTAGCTAGTGACTTCTGTCTCATTTGGGTATATCTGACTTGGTACACTTTGGGATTTATATTTGTAGGCCTTTGATCTCTCTGAGATGCCTTTTATATCCTCCCCACAAAACTCAAAGGAACACCTTTGGAATGAAGGTTATGCTCAAAACACTTGTTTTTTTTTTCCTGTTCACTTCAGACCCAAAGGCACAAGGCCAGTCAGGAGCGTGAAGCACTTTTTCACTGACCATGATATTATCCTGGGCAGCTTTTCCTTGTCCTGGGAGTAAGGCAGCTGCTCCTCTGGGTGAGATTTCCTTCAGTTTGGTGGAGGTCTCACAGCAATTGTGGTGTCCTGCAGTCAGTTTGTCTGAGAAAGCAAAAGCTGGCTGTGGTGGAAGGGAGCTGATCCCCCCCTACCTGCTGCCTGTTTACAGGCAATAGCTAATTTTAGCTATGAGCTAAGTGAAATCCAGTATCTGACCCAGTATCCTCAGAGTGAGTTACCTAATTTCTTAATCACAGCTCTATTTTGAACTCGTGTGGCACTTCAAAGTAAATTAAAATCTCTGGGCTTTAAGCTGATGGTTACCTTGGGACCAGCAGGGTCATGCTCATCATTGGTAGTTTCATTCTGCATTATATATTCAGTGTTTATATTTGTATAGGCTTCAAATAGCAAATTAATTTCCAAAGTAGAGACACTTTCTGAAATAAACTAGGTTAAGACAAAAAATAACCCTGAAATTTGTGAAATAAACCCATTACCAGATTGATGGTAAGTCAAGTAAGAAGTTAAGTAAGTGTTGTTTGGTAGTTAATTTTTGTTCAGGAGATAGTGAAGGAAGAAATTAAAGGAAAATTTGAGAAAGAAATTAAAGGAAGGAAAAAATCTAAAATGCCAATGTAAGTGAGTATGAATTACAAAAAATAACAAAAAAAAAAAAAGGAATGTCAATAAGGAGAGATAAAGATAGAACAAAAGAGACTGGAAGTTCTGAAGACAAAAATAACACCTTCTCAAGGGTATTAAGGAGAACATAAAATGTAAATGGTATCCATTGCCACAAGGAGATGGAAATTTTTGAAGAACAACAGAAAAAACTGTTTATTCAATAAATGGTTTTGTCTTTTGTTTGCAAAGAAACAGAGAAATCCAGTCATAGCACATGAGAATGGAAACGTGCTTTCCCTTTCCAGTGTGTTTGAGTGAAAGGAATCCCACTAACCCCAGTCTGAGTCCAGTGATCCGAGCTGTGCTAGTCAGCTGCACCTTATCCCCCTCTACAACCACCTGAAAGAAGGTTGTAACAAGGTGGGGTTGATCTCTTCTCCCAGGAAAACAAGTACTAGGAAAAATTTCTTTACTGGAAGAGTGGTCAGACATTGGAATAGGCTGCCCTGGGAAGAGGTGGAGTCACCATCTCTGGAAGTGTTGAAACAGTGCCTGGCTTTGGCACCTGGGGGTATGGTTCAGTGGTGATTACCAGTTGGACTCGATCTTAGAGGTCTTTTCCAACATGAAGTTTCCTATGATTGTCTCCAGTTAAGGGCAGGTAGTCCAGAGGGGAGTTTATTCCACTCTGTGTGGGGGACTGCAGCATCCAAATGACCACTCATGAGGAACCAAGCCAGCTATGCATGTTAATTTACATGTTATTGTTAATGACAATAAAATTACACACAGCTGGTAGCCCTTGATGCCATCTTCGACACCTCCACCCGAGCAGCTGGTCAGGGACAGCTTCAACAGGTTCTGCTCATGGCTAAGTTCATGATCCCCACCTACAGAAGGAATGCTTTGGCCTTGCACTGAAGGTGGCCTTTTTTTAGCAGCTGTCAAGATAAGAGTGTGTGACAGCACAACCATTGTTCATTCAGGCAGAGCTTATCATTCTTTAAAATATTCTGGCACTTTTCCAGGTGTGGCTTTGTGGTAGCCTCAGCACTTATTCCAGGGTCAGTGACTCAGTCACATATGCATTCTTGTTTTAGGATTCTTGAAAAATCCCCATGCACAGCACTTTTCTCAAGAATATAGGCATATTTTATATATATATATATGTTTTGTCACCCATGTGTGCTTACAGCACTGCTACTGGCACGTGCTCTAATTTTTTTGCTGCCCTTTGGACTACAATAACTCTCTCTTTCGTGATGACCTGTTCAAATCACAATTTCCCTAAAAGTGCAGCTGGTCAGACCATTCAGTTCCCAGTCATATCACTGGCCTTCTGAGGAATTTGGGGGTTGCTTCATAATGTATTGATTTTTCAGTGCTTTTTTGAAAATAACCTTGAGAAAACACATGCAATGAATTACTACTGTAGCACATAATACCATAATCTGCACTGCTAATAGTTCAGCACTGGGTGAAATAAGACACATAACAAACTCGATGTTGTAGGGCTATAGAACAGTCAGTCCCACTGAGACACAGTAAATACTCTCTTAATCTCTGATGCCCATATTGTAATTTCTTGCTGATTACATTCAGTTTTCTCCTTGCTTTGTTGAGACACTGTCACTGATTGGTTTACAATGGATTCATAATAAAAACTCTTCCTTCCACAACTTTTTACATTCAGCTCCTGTTTTTCCTGTCACAAGAGTACCTGTCATGCCCTGGGGAGGGGTTGTTTTCAGTCATTCTGATTGGAAAATGATGTTTGGTTGTACACCTAAAACCTGGCAAGTAATGACCACAATATCATTGCAAAATGTGGGTTTCAATTTTAAAATACAGTCTTACTCTGAAGGCATCATGATAAATGCTTTTAGTTTTGGGTCCTACAATTTGAGCTTTGGATCAGAATAATTCTTTATGGAGAATTTCCTTCCATTTCTCTACAGCAAGAATGAATCCTAATAAATTCCTGAAACTACACAGGCAGCTTCTTCTTGGGGAATGCTGGGTTTCCAGTAAGGATGGAGTTTACCAGTGCAAGGGTCATCAGTTTATGCATGGACCTTTCACAGATTTGTGATACAGCTCCATAGAGGAGCTAAATAAAGCTACTGCTTTACAGTCTTCTAACATATGGTTAAGATGGTGGACTTTTCTACACTTAATTAGGTTGACTTTCCTTCTGTTAATCTCTGCAGTGAGAGTATATTTTAATATCAGTAAACCACATGGACCTGATAATATTGCAATCAGATTAATCTGCAATTATTCTAGCATTTGAAGCTAATGAGAACACAGCTTTTTCAAGGAGCAATAATCCACCCTGGTTATGTACTGAAAACTGTAGGAAGGCCTTAATCACATCACTGCATGTCAGTGGTAATTTATCCCAACTGGATTCAAGGTCTATAGTATTCAGTGTTCCATTCACTACACCTAAATTTCCCAATAAAGTACTTAAAATGCTACATCTCCCTTTCACTTTCAAATATTTCTCAATCCATTGCTTAAACAGGCTTTGCTCAGCATACATTCCAGTTGAATAATTAGGAAGTTTAATGGAACAGTTACTTGAGTTAATTTGAACCATATGTAAATCTATTCCATATTTTAAAGACCTTCTGACTTTCCAGATTGCCTTTGGAAAGTTGGGCTTCTGGGGATTTTGATTCCAACAGTAGCTGGCATTTGCCCAATAAAAGGAAACAAGGTGAGCAGATGGAAACAGTGTGTGAGCATGGGCAGGTCCAGCAGTAGCACAGAGAAGTCTGACCTGATCTTTCATGGAGAAGTCTATTCTGAGAAATCCAAACATTAGATAGAGTTAATACTGTGTGATGCTGGCTGATCACAGGAAGGATTCCAGGCTGCCCAGGGAGGCTGTGGAATCTCCCTCTCTGCAGACATTTCAACTCCTCCTGGACGTGTTCCTGTGTCACTGCTCCAGGTGACCCAGGCTTGGCAGGGAGCTTGGACTGGGTGATCCCCAGAGGTTCCTTCCAATGCTAACAAATCTGTGATTCTGTGATTCTGTGATGCAGAGCTGTGGGTGCACAGCTGGCTGGCAGGACAAGTTGTGAATACTCTAATACCCCAAATCCAGCTGCAGTGTGTGGGAGGGTTTTGGGCCAGGGTACAGACTATCTCCACAGAACCCCTGCAGATCCCCACTTGTGGGAACCAGCACTGTTTAGTTGTTTTTCACATGTTTACAAAGTGGATGGAATCTGTCACACAGTTAGCTGTGGTGCAATTATATAGTGTGACACTTTATCAATGAAGAATTCCCAAGAAAACCATGCCAAGAGAAAAAAACAAGAGTTGTGCACAATCTTACAAATCAAGCAAAAATGAATCTCACACAGCAGGACAACCTCAAAGCTCCGGACAAGTGAAATATTACTGCAGGACAAGCATGGAAATTTAGAAAATTATTAAAAGGAAGTGATAAAGATTGAGACAAAGAGCTGTCTCTGGACTCATGGTCAGAAGAGCAGCCATTGTGGTTTGGTTGGTGTATGTTTCTTGAGACTTTGGTTTGAAGAGAACTGTAAACAGCACAAAACTCGGTGCTGTAAGGAGAATGGTTTGTTGAATGACAGTCTGAGCTGAAACCTTGAAAAATTTCAACCTAAATAACAAACCCTAAATGGTTTGTTTCTGAGTTTGAAGAACAAAATTTTATCACATTGATATTTTTTTTTTGTTTATGTGACTTCCAATCAAGGCACCCATGGAAATATCTTTAAGCATTTGAAAGCTAAAAGAAGTGGCCTAATGGTACTAATATTAACAAAGGTGTCATACAAAATCCAATTAAGTTTGAATGTTAAAGGCAAGACCCAGATGGTCAATAATCACAGGTGTGGGCTTATATAACACCACATTAGTCTTCCTACTGAGATCTTTGATTCCTTTGCTATTGCTCTAAACTCAGTGCCATCTAATTCTGCTTTGACCATGATTTGCACCATGTCTGCTATTACAGCTAATTTTGTATATATTTTTTTAGATGAAATATTTTTGGTGTCCCCTTTTATTTCACAATCGAATCCAAACAGCACCCTGGTTCTCACAGAAGTTTTGGCTTAACTCACTCCCTTTTCTGGGAAGTGTTCACTGTGTTCCATATTGTCCTTTTCCTGGAAACTCCTTAACATAACTGCTGTCCTTAATCCTTCTGTGATTGTATCACATTCCAAACTGCTCTTGGGCTTTGATCCTGTTTTCTGCTTGCTTCCTAAACAAGCAGTGCTCAAACTGCTCATCCAGTAAGCTCTTTGGATACCCTTTACTTGGTTCTCATTAATATCCATGCCTTCAGAAATATGTTTTGCATTTCCTAATTGCCTATGGAAAGCATTCTTTGTCTTTTGATTAGAATCCGACTGTCTGCTTTTCTTTAGCAGGCACCAAGATAATAGTCCCTAAAGGAATGAACAATGTTTTTTTGGACAGAAACACATTCCCATTTTAGAGTTCCTGAACATTCCCTTCATGTGGAACAGTAAGCAAGAATATAAGTGTGCATTTTAGCCTAGTGCTATTAATATCTGTGTATTTACAGCAATGTAACTGATACATGTTTAAATTTATTTGATTCTCTTCAGGATAACTGGAATCAAATGGCTGTATGGGAATCTTATTTTTGTTTCTTTATTGTGGGAATCCCAGGTAACTCAGCTAAATTTAGACACATTAGGTGAGATGAATCACCCTATTAGTAGCAAATGTGGATGGTAAATGAACGTAGGAGCAGAAGAATATTTCACATTGGCAATCCTGACACCAGGACTCCTAAAAGCAATGAGTTTTCAGATTATCTCCTGAAAATGTCAGTTTTGAATAAGTATTTGCATGTGGGTGATTCTGAAGATCAAAAACATAATCATATTTTATGAGTATTAAAAATGTTCAAGGGGAAGAGAAGGTAACAGGAGGCTTGCTATGTAACATCAGTTCTTGGCAAAATCCTGGAAAAATTATAAAAATTCTGCTGGTAAAAAGTTAGAAGGGTTTATAATTAAGCTTGGTAAGTGTATGAAAAATAGGCTTTGTCAAATATATTTGATTTCTTTCTTACAATTATAGTTGATAGGAGTAAGTACATAATGGACTTCTGTAAAGCATTTGATTTATTATAAATGACATGTTGATAATAAAATTAGGACTATGCAATATCAATAAAATACATCTTAAATGGATTAAGAACTGGTTCACAGGACTGAAAGAGTACCTGTCAGCAGGGAGAACTGGTTCACAGGACTGAAAGAGTACCTGTCAGCAGGGAGTTATTACTGATTATGACATTTTTAGGAAGGTTCTGTAGTAATTACTCCAAATCAGTTTAATTTTCATCAGCTCTCTGTTCTTCATTATTTTCAGTCGATTGGCAGAAATAAGTGAAAAATAAAATCAGTGGTGTTAGCCCTTGTGAATGGTCCAAAGTGGTGAAGGATGTGAAAAACAATTCACCCAAACAGAGTGTTCTGGATTGCAAGGGAGAAAGCTGAGCTCCATGAAACACATTTGACTTTACCATGATCTGCTGGGAGGACACAGGGCAAGGAGTAAGATCTTACAGAGGAGTACAGAGTCTTTCTCCTGGGAAACAGTGAGAGGTTTAGTAGAGAGGTAGTGTGGTCTCCCTGTTTAAAGTGCTGTAATAAAGGGCTCATGGTGCATAAACCCCAGAACTGTAAGCAGGGAATATGGACACGATTTCACCTCTCTACATAAAATTCCTCAGATATGCAGCTGTGATAGCAACACTTTAAAAAATATGGTTGAAAGAACAGAGGGAGACAGAGAAGAATGACAAGATTTACTCCAAGGTTAAGGAAAATGTTTTAATGCAGCAGTTATTTTTGTTGCATAGTTAATGCATCAAGGCCCCTAAAAAACACTCCTTCAGTACTGTAGTTCTGTCAGTTTTTTCTTACCCTCAAAAGAGCTCTCAACATGTTTATATAAATTCTTAAACAAGATTTTATAATGGTGCCCTCAAATGGGATATATATAGATGCACACACACACACACACACACACACACACACACACACGTATATTTATATATTTATGTGTATTATATATTCTTGACCTATACAGGATGAAGGCCAGATATTTTGCTTTGCTACTCTCACATTTTTCAGGAACATATTAACCACTGTGACACCAGTCTGTTTGCCTGGAGACAATAAGAGATTGTCTTACCTTACAGCAACACTAAGGACATGAAAAGCATGTCCAGAAGCCCTTGTGCATTAAACCACTAAGCTGAGCAGTGAATAAAGACACACAACACTTGGCAGAGTTTTACAACATGATTATTAACTTGTGGACAGTGTTAAATAAATGCTGTTCATCAGAAATTGCCCATCCAATAGCTCAATGCACCCTGAGATACTGAAAAAGTTAAATTTTTTAAACTTATGAAATAGAAGGCAGATTTATAAGAGGTTATAAACACCTCTAAATGAAAAATACAATAAATAATAAAGGCTTCTCTGTGGAATCAGGCAAAACAAAATTCTGGACTTGGTTATTAAAGCCTAATATGTTCAAAATACATATTGACACATTTTTTATTTTGTTGCTTTTTAAAAGCCAGGCTGATAAACAACAACAACAAAAAAGCCCAAAAAGGTTGTGGTTTTCACTGCTAATATTTTAAAAGCAGCGGATTTTACAAAACTAAGGATATCTCTTGGAAATCAGGATAGAAATTGTCTTTAGGAGTTACTGGCCTCTACAAAAGTACCATGTAAAGTTTAATAGCCTGTGCTATAAGGGAACAGGACTACAGGATCTAATACTGGCCCCAAAGGCAACAATCTATGAATGAACTGTAGTAAAAGTATTACATAGGAAATTGGATTTGAAAGCACCATTCAATTGTCTTATAAATCAGACCAATGGCTGTGATCCTTTCTTGAAATTCTGGGACAGAATATTGTTTTAATTTCCTACTACTAAGACTTAAGTATTCAAGCTTGAGTTGCCATGAAACATGTTTCTGTCTCACATATATAGTGCCATATATCATGGTGATGGAAAGCTGAACTCAGTGCTGTAGGATGGGATTGTTAGAGCTGGAAGAAACCCTACTAAGCTCAAAGAAGTTGAATTGAACAGAAAAAGAGGACATCTATCCTTTATTAAATGATACTTGTAATAGATAGAAAGAATACAGAGTTAACATTCTTGGTTCTCTGACCCTTGAGATTAAAGCTGAATTACTCTAAAGTCACACAGTAGTTACACTTGCAATACTTTGAAATTAACCAGTATTTACTTAAAGGATGAAAGATATTTCCAAAACCAAAAGTAAAAAGGATTGTTTTGCAAACTGCAGTGATACTGACTTACTAATTAATTTAAAGTGGTGATTTCATGATTACTGGTTGCCATTAAATTGCTTCTTGCAGGATCATGCAGCGTGTTTGTTTGAAACAGCTACAACAATTTTCCATATAATTGCAGGATCTAAGTGGAATACAGTTGAAACAAAGTGCAGGAGACACATTACAAGAGCTGTATCTTCCAGATAGAACAATTTGTTTTGTGATTCCTAATTGCTAGCAAGTCAGTGGAATGAAATGTGCTTTCAGAAGCTACATTGCTGACATCATCTCAATCAGCACAGAAACTGCCTCTATGTATTCATGCCATTTGAAAGTTCCAGTAGTTGATGCTGAACAAGCGAAAAATAGCTACAAATACAATAAAAGCACAAAGTATGGGAGACACAGGCTGAGTCATGGAGGGGAAAGAGAAGGAAAGTTTCCAAATAAATGGGAAATGAATGAATAAAAGGAAAGTTTCTCTGGGCAGGCTGGGATATGAAATATATCACTAAATGAAAAAGAAAAGTGATAAAATAATGACAATCAAAAAGAATGATAATAAGTGTACACAGAAGCAAACCAGACAAATACTAAATCTTCCAACAAGAAAAAATCTAAAAGAAGAAACAAGATACAGAGTAACTTAGGCAGAAAGAAAGTCAACTTGAAAAAGGTAAATTTAAAAAGTGACTCAGTGAGATCTAAAAGGAGAGAGTTGGTCAAAGAGAGATAAGAGGATCCTAGCTAACAAAGAGGGCCATGACTAACAGGGACAATTTTCAAATGGTCATGTTGAGAATGAAATAATCACTTTTGTTAGGTAACAAAGATAAAGAATAAGGACAAACAAAATGAAGAATAATTGTTCTCTGAGCTTTCATATTTGTGAAAGCTCAGTGTGTGCTGCAGTTCCTGATTCCTGTGTAGGTAATGACAGGATGGCCTGGAAAAGTAGAGAGACTTTTAAATCTGTTTCATGTAAGTCCATGCCTTTCTGAAATTGTTTTTCTCATTTGTAGAAGAGTAAGTTGAGATATCTGAGGGTTCTTTGTTTGCCTTTTGTTTGTAACATTCCCTTTCTAGGGAGTTACAAAAGAGCCTTTTGAAGTATGGGTTGTGTTTATTTCTTCAGTTTTAAAATACAAACTCAAGTTTTTTAAGAAATAATGCCAATTCTAGGACTCCCCCCTAGAATCTAGATGGGAAAGATGTCGTCCTGTGTTTTTTTAACTCCCTGAAAAACCTTTAGTGTTACTAAATGACCATGATGGTTTAGTCAGATCTACTGATCTAACAGGATATAGCTGACATGAAAGAACTGCTGTCTTCAGAAGCTTGTTGTCAAACCATGTGCTTGATCTCTCCTCCTAAAAATGACTCAGAGAGAGCAAAGGCACAGAACAGCTATAGAAAATTGCCCTTATGCAGAGACGAAGGCAATGTACATTGCTGTGTACAGCCCCTACATATTTTTGACAGAGAAGAAAAACTATGATTCTAGATTGTATTCCTCAGTCCCTTTTAGCTGAATGTGGCAGCATTTCTGCAATTTTACCCTTTTTATTGTTTTACATATTATTTGCTCTAGTTGGGGTCTCGCTAAAATCTGTTTAGGATCTACAAGCAAAGGCTCATCATAATACAAGATCAGTACCTGACTGTCTATCCGTGCCTTTTTGAACACCTCTCCCTTCTCCTGATGCCTCTCAGGTGTCCCTGGAGCAGCCAGAGCCCTGGTTCAGGATGCTCCAGTGCCTCCAGCACTAATAGCCTTTGCTGTAAAGGGTTTGTTCACAAACAGCTATGAATTGTCAATGGCCAGTAAGGTATTGTCCAGACTACACCACCATCCTTAATTATTTTCACCATTAAAAAAGCATACATGGTAATCTGGAAAAACTGATTGACTAATGATTTTGTTCTATTAACGTGTGAAATGTTTTCTAGTTGTTTCACAATCGTAAGGCTTCCTTCAGATGTGAAGAACTATGTGCTAAACTTCTAGCAAACTTCATTAATATGCTCACTTGAAACCAGCCTGAACAGTGCTTCATTTGTTATCTTTGCAGTGTGAGAGTGGGAAAAAAGAGTTATGTATACAGATATTTTTGTTACTTTTTTGTTTTACTTTCACATTTATATTAATTTATCTTTCATCCATCCATAGCATTTAAGTGCTTTAGAAACTACAAAGACCTTAAACTTCTATCCTTTTAGATTTTTTTTTTTTTTCTGTTCTTCATATCTGGAATAGGTGTTTGCAAATTTTTATCTATATGTTAATGCACTATTTTTATGCCTCTTTAAATGGCGACTGAATATAACTAAGATGAGGCTAATCAGAGATTTCTGTAATGGCAGTAATGTATTTTAAATGCTAGAACAACAGTCTGCTATTCACAGTGTCAATAAAACTTCTCCTGGTGTCCTTGATTACTTCTGCAGATGTGAGAGAATCTTTATTTTCAGCCACAGATGTTGGTTTTGGAGACACAGTGAGATCATCCATAGATGATGGATGCAGATCTATGACAATACAGAGAATAAAGAGAAGGATAATTAGCAATTGGAACCAATCAAAGATACAAGTACATAAGAACTGAAGATCTTTATACTAAGATATCTGAGGGATAAGTTTTAGTACAACTCCAGCTGCTGGAATTAAAAAAGCAATTAGATCTTGGTAAATCATGAGGTATTTATATTGCTGAAAGACTGATTAGATGATCATAGGACCTTTTTCATCTTAACTGTTATAAAAAGTCACTGACGACTGTGAAACCCCAACTTGACAACTACCAGGAAATGCTTCACAATCTCTGGCAAGATGTAGCAAGAGATTTATTAAATACTGTGGTTAGTTGGACTCCTGAAGCTATAAAGGAGGATGGAGGAGTGCTGCCCTCATGATGTTACCAAAAAGAATCATGTCCTTGGCTAGAAACTTGAAAAACTTTGTAATATGGCTTATAGCCCTGTGGGTAAAAAGTTGTGGGGAAATGTTCTAGTCATTGCTGAAAGCCAAATTTGAATTAAATTATGCCACTGTGAAATATAAGCAGCTAATTCAAATATAAGGAATTTAAAATCAGCATTAAAATGTTGTTATACTTCCTCAACAAATAATGGCATTAGGGAGATGAATTTATTTTAAGAGTTTGGTCAAAAATATAAAAATACTGAGATAACAGAATTCTGCTGTGCTACATCTGACCACTCTTTTGGCAACAGAAGGAAGAAGAGCACTGCCATAAATACAGTAGCTTGCTTCACGTGTGCAGCTCAGTGCACAGCTGTTGTCAGTACTGGAGACCTGCAAAGGAAGACAAGTGAGAACTAAGTCATGCAGACAGATCCCCAGTGCATCACCATCTCTGTGGATGATGGGCTCAGCTGAGAGTCTGTTTCTCCACCGAACTGGCACATGGGGTCAGCCTGCTCATGTGCCTTAACGATTTCCCTCTTGAAGAAGATCCAGTCTCTCCCCTGTTCTGGACTTTGTCCCCAGGCGCTCTACCAGGCTCCTTGAGAGGGCAATGTCTACCCTATGGATATCAAGGCACAGTTTTGCTGACCCCCTTCCTTCTCCATGAATGAATATGATTTTCTGATGGCTGTGCCCAAGACTGTCTCTGACCATCACATCACCCACCTGTCCCTCTCTGTCCACAAACAACAGATCCAGTGGGTCGCTCTCCTTTGCTGGCTCCCTCACCAGCTGTGTCTGGCAGTTACCCTCCAGACTGTCCAGGAACCTCCTAGACTGTTTTTCTCTGCTGTACTCTATTTCCAGCAGATATCTGGTAATTCAAAGTCCCCCATGAGAGCATGGACTAGTAATTGTAATTTCAGGAATGTGGATTCCTCTTCAGTTAATAGAAAGTAATAAGTACCGAAGAAATGAGATTCAGCTCTCAATAGCTTCCCACTAAACTAATAGCTCTTTGAGAATCGCTTTGCTAATACTGGTGACCCCTATTCCCACTGGATAATTGCTTTTATTATGCATTTCTATTTTCTGTTCTTGTCTTACAGCACTGATGGATGTAATTTAGTTGTATACTATATAGGTGCCTAACAAAATTGCCAAAGGAAGTTCATTGCCAAGCTAAAAAAATGACATCATCTCTTGAGTCTCAGTAAGGGTCTCACCTTTGAGTCTGCCTATTTTCCCCCCAAGTACATTAAATATTTTTCACTACGGCCAGAAAAATGAGGAAGGGCAAAAAGCCCATCATAGGCAGCCTAAATTCAGATGTGCCTCACACTACCATAATGAACAGACATGCTGTATCTGTAGCTGATAAATTAGGCCACAGGATGGCAGGTGAAAAGCAGATAAGGTGAGAGTATTGTATGATGAAAGGAGGAAATGAAGACCTGTGTTATGTTGATATGACCAGTGAGAAAGAAAAATGTGTGTCAGCGAGGAGAAATCAATTTAATGTCTGCATTATACAAAACATCAATACAGACAGGACATTAAACTGCATTAGGAGATGTATCTATAGGTAGATTTACAGGTGGACTGCACAATTCGAAAACATCAGGGGACTAGAAAAGGGAAAACAGCATGGAGAAATTCTCAAGTGAAAAAAAATATTAACACAGGACTTAGTTGAGCCAGAAATACTAGGAAGGAGATATATTAAATGGTGAATGAAATAGTGAAGGTCAATTGTTGTCCATATTTATTCCTAGTGTGAGACAAAATATTAAAATAGCAATCTGAAAAAAATAGTGTAAATTTCATAAGAGAAAGCACATATTGACACAATGCATCATTAGCCCACTGAGTAGCATAAATTCCCCAGAGTCTGTATGTTCTATACTCTGCAAGATATGTTCTCTCCTAACTACCATTTAATGCAATTCTGAAACTTCTCTATTGATCTTCAAGGCCACCACTGGATAAGGGCCCAGCTAAATTAGGTAATATCCTTTCATCTGGAACTTATGAAGACAGATGAGCTCTCCCAGGGTAATGCAAGAAGCTCTGATGACATTTATCAGCACCAGAGAGAGTGTTTGAGGCAAAGTGGATTGATACAGAGCAGCCAGCTACAAGAAGGCTGGAGAGGGACTTTTTGGTGGCTTTAAACTGAAAGAGGGTGGTGGAGAGGGTGTACTGAACTACAGCCTGATAGCATTTAGACTAAATAGACACATCTCTTTGGTAATGGTTTCCAACTGTAATCAAAATCAAGAAGGTAAAAATGTCAAGTAGCTCAGAAGGATGAATACCTAGAAAACTGAAAACCAGGGAGTGATCCAATAGTCTAGATGGCCAGAAAACAAATTTAATTTATCTTGTTAAGCACTTGGATTCTAAGGAAGTTGGATAAATTTAATATAAACTGTGTAAGATACATGTAAAATAAAAATACATATAATTCTACCACATGATGTTTAGGCAGTAATTTTTGGCAAAAAATAAAAAAGAAAAAAGTACTAATAAATGAACATGCTTGTCAATAATCTTATCATTTCTGCCTAAGAAAAAGATTCTTGAAATTGTGTAAGTACCTAGATACCCAGAGTCCCACACAAAGCCAATGTGATATTTGGAACTCTATTTCAAATACCTGTGTAAGGGGAGAGAATGATCATCCTCTGGAGGTATTTATCTCACTCCTAAACATAGTGGAAGCTTGGACTGGACATTGATTTTCAATCAGTGAAGTGTGGTGAGATGAATCTCACCATTAGTAACTATAGAAAATCACATCTTAGATGTGTACAGTTGAAATTTATTATTGATTCATTGATGCCAATAGCTGTCGACATCTTGATACCTGGAAAGTCTGCTGTTCTAGTTCAGCATGGCAAATATTGAGATATTATGGGAGTATTTGAAAACCACAGAGAGCTGTTAAAGAAGCACTAATGTATATGTGAGATTTTCAGAATCATCCTTTACCTGAATTTCCTATTATCTATATTTATGCAGTTTCTCCATTTTTTTTTTCTGTTTTGATCAGAGATGATCTGCCCAGCACAAAAAGATAGATCTTCATCATGTTTTTCAGTGTGGTTCAAGGATTTTTCTTTCTACCCTGCAATTTTTCTATTTGTCTAATACATGAAATCTGGGAGTAGATATGGATGCTTTTAGAGTTGCTAAATGTTTCATGAACAAGGATGTTTCCACAAATTGTGACTAAAAATGATGCCAGATGCAGAAAGCATTTCCAGTGTTGCAGCCTGCAGGAAACAAAGGGCACATTTGTACTTTGGTGCTGAAATCTTTGGATTAACTGCTGTGAGCTCATGAGATCAAAACGTTCAGCTCAGCACTGAGTGCTGAGAGTAGCCCTGATCCCCAGATCAGTATTGTCATGTTCCAGCTGTACTGTTGCTGACCTCCTGTTTAGCTAAACAGACTGATTGTGCTGATAAAACCACTCTGATTCTGCTCCATGACAAATATAATAACTCAGTGTGTGGCTCGGGGGGCCCTAAGCTATATTGTCAAATAATGGTGACTGACTGTATTTATAATCCAGGTTTTTCTTTCACCAATTCCTACAGAGTCACTCTAAAAAGGGAAGACATTTGTGATTGCCTTGGCTAACTAAGAACCTCTCTGCCTCTCACTTTTTTTAACAATTTTGGTCACGTTCCTTTCAGCCCAGTCTGAGATGGAGGGACACCTCAGAGATTGGCAATTCTTACATGTTTTGTGAAGACTGATGGTTTCATTCAGCAAAAAAGACCCAATAAAATCTTCATTAGTTCTGCATCTCACAAAATGCTTTGCTGAGTGAAGAGACCTTTAGAGAGAATTAGAGCTCTAATCTGTCATTTTGAACATCCTCGTTTTCCATTAAACAGAGCAATTTACAAGATTAAATGCAAAGGAATATCTTATTAGTCCTCATTATTTGGACTTTATCTGTTTCTGATTCCTAAAATCTGATATAAAAGTATACACCCTTTGTTTGTTTAACCAGTAAGTGGTTGTATCTTCTTCTTGTATACTCTAAAAATATTTATTCCTCCCAAAGTAGAATAAATAGGTCAACATTCACAGTTCAAATCACAGTTCCTCTGGATTCAGATTTCAGCATGGAAGGGCAGTATGAGTGGCAGTTTCTTCAAATTACTTTAATTATTTCACATATCACTGTCATTTCTTGTTGCTGAATTACTGTCCAATAAACCACCCTTATGGTCAATTTAACTGCCCCCTTTTTATACTCTGGAATACTTTCTGAAGGAATTTCCCTGTGCTTTTAGAGATTCCTGGATAAGAGAGAACTACTTCTGATCTAATAGAAGACTCAGATGCTTTCCAGACATCTTTGACCTGTGTTTAGAACACGGACAGGTAGGACCAGTGTCTCAGATCTTGCTTTTACTAACACATATTTTCTAATAAAGCTTTCCCCTGTGCAGCTGGAGAAAACAGACTGGAGATGGCTTTCTGATTCTGCCTCTTCTTTCACACTGGCCATGGCCCCAGGATTGATCTGAACAAGATAGCAGCTATTTAATATTAAACATATTGGCCTTTTTTATTAAATGGAAAAACCTAATGATGATATTTCAGTTTTCTGCCTGAAAGCTGGGAGGATAGTTAGATCTATGGATAGTCAAGGAACTTTCAGATCTGAAAGTCTGGCTTAAGAGAAGTTGGAAGTGATTCTGATATGAGGTGTGGTGGGGCTTTATATAGGACAGTACTCTTCTCTCTGATGACTATAATACAATAGTGAGGAGTTTGCTGTGAAGCTTTTTTTATTCATCATCTGATACTGCTAAGGTGAATGCAATGTGAATTGTACAGATTACTGCACAATTTCTGTACTGTAAAATTTCTGATTACTGTAAAATTTCTGTGGAACTAAAATCACTCTTAATGTAGTCAGATGATAAAGAGAATGACAATACCTAATCTATACCCTAGCATTAGCTATAATGGATTCTGTCGTCCTTTATCATCAAAGGATTCAACAAAGTACACCTGTTCCTTTACAATAGTCTTCACTTTGGGGATGATTATTAGTTCACCAAGAAAAAAACTCTTATGAATCCAGACTAAGCTGATAAAAGGAAGGAGAAGAGTCTATTATTTAATGGTGTTTCATAATGAGCTATCGTAGTGGTGGCAATAATAAGCATTTGGATATAATAGTCTGCAGAAGAGGAAGAGAGCCTAGCCAAACTATTTCAGAGAGTTAAGGATTCTTTTAATGCTGAACTTGACTCCTCTATATGCAAGTTAAAGCTCAGTTTCAATTTGTTTTTTAAAGATTTAGTTAAATTTATAAAAATTTTTTATGGACGTATGTCAAATCAAGGGAAAACAGATCAGTGTTCTTTGATAGTAATTCTCTTGTGGAATGGTAACTTTGTCAGTGAGGGCTGGAACAAGCAGCAGAGACAGGAATCTTTAAAAATCAATTCTGCCTTGAAAGAATTGCATCAAAGGACCAGAGAAACTATGTAGGAATGTTCTCCACTCTGTATTGAACAAGAAGAGAGAATTGAATTCTTTGATAAGGTAATCTTTTAATTTTTTACTTCTTTTTTTTTTTTTTTTTTTTTTGTGTTTCCATTAAGTACAACCATGTTACTATAAAATAGATTCAAGGAGTCTTCCCAAAGAACTCCCTCCAGATGCTTTTACTCTTATTTCTTGCAATGCCACGTTCTAGCGCATTCTTTAGTGATCTACAGATGAGTAGGTATAATTTGAATCTTTTAAGAGGGACAAAAAGACCCATTAGCATCCTTCCCCAGCAACAGAAACAAAGGCTTTTCACTCTCTTTTTTTCCCTCTAGGTTTCTTGACCTATTAAATATAAGTTTTTTCTTTTTTTTGTACTTTGTCGTTCTTATCTGTACAATCCACGTTTGCAGCTCCTCACATCTGCCTTTTAAAACATAAATAATTTCAGTCCTTATGCACTTTCAAGAGATGAAGTAATCCAAGGCAAAACATTTTGAGTTAATCAGAACTGATGTCTGAGGTTCTGTGTACCTGCTGTGCGTGCTATTCTTCCTCCTTTATTCTCCTACTTTGAAGGCAAGAACAAGGTGGCTGTCCTGGATTAGGGTAAATTTTGGGAGTGGCCCATAACACTCTAAGTCTAAGCGCTGGAATCTTGTCAACCTCATTTTACCACTTAAATTAGAGCACAGGAAGGATCAGAGCAGGAGCACATCTTCCACCACTCAGTAAAAGCGTGCCATGAATTATTAGTGTGGTGGCTGGCACTGCAGACACTGAGCTCCCACCAGCACTCAGCAGTGTTAGTGCCTGCTTTGGTTCTGTGGAGGGCCTGTCGTGATTCACGTGGAGGCCCAGAAGAGCGATCAGGCTGTTTTATTTCAGAGAGATCAGGCTGTTTTATTCCATCTTTACTTTAAGAAACCCAGGGCAGCCATGTCTGCATCACCCACCACTGTCTCAGGCTGCGTTGGAGTGGGACCCATGGCAGGGAACCCCTGGGGTGACAGAGGGGACGAGCTGCGCAGCCCCGAGCCTGAGCCCCACGGTGGGCATTGGCTCAGGTATCTTTAGTGGTGAATCCCGTGCTGGGTGTGCTGGGAAGAGTGTGGCCAGCACATCGAGGGAGGGGATCCTCCCCCTCTGCCTTGGCCTGGTGACACATCTGCAGTGTCCAGGTCTGGGCTCCTCAGCACAACAAAGGCAAGGAGCTCTTGTGGAGGGCCCAGCAGAGGCCACACAGGTCAGGAGGGGTCTGGAGCATCTCTCATGGGGAGAGACCGCAGGAGCTGGGCCTGGTCAGTCTGGAGAGGAGAAGACTTAGGGGAGATATCATTTAAGCATATAAATTACTCCAAGTGTGTGCCAAGAGGGTGGTCACAGACTCTTCAGTGGAACACAGCGACAGAATGAGCTATAACTGAAACAAAAGCAGTTACGGCCATAACTGAAACAAAAGCAGTTCCACCTCAACATGAGGAAAAACTTTATGTTGAAGGTGCCAGAGCACTGGAACAGGCTGCCCAGGGAGGTCAAGAAGTCCCCCTGTCTGGAGACACTGAGACTTCACCTGAACACGTTCCGGCGTCACCTGCTCCGACCCCAGCCCAGCCGAGCCGAGCCGGGCCGAGCCGAGCCGAGCCGAGCCG
>VZRH01002606.1:1028831-1040021 GCA_013397555.1 Urocynchramus pylzowi
AGCCCGCCCGCGTCTCCGGCTCCCATTGGTGGGTTTTGGCCTCGCCGCGGCTTTCCCGCGGCCGTTGCTACGCGGCCGTTGCTACGCGGCCGCTGGCGGCCGGGCGGGCCATGGCGGAGCGATGGCGGGACGTGTGCGGGGTGCGCATCGCNGAACGGCGGCCGCGCTGCGTTGGCCGGGGCCGCGCCTCCAGCCCTCGGGAACAGCGGCAGAACGAAGAGAACTCTGAGCTTCCCGGTTCTTTATTCAACCGAGGCTGTGAGCAGTTTAGAGAGAGCTTCCTTCTTTCTAAAATCCATAGTTTCTGTAGAAATAAACAGGTTTTCCTTACTGCATCAGCCATTAACAGTTGGACCTGATGATGCTGGAGGTCTTTTCCAGCCTTAGTGGTTCTGTGTTCAAGTCCTTTGTTGGCAGCAAATCCTGCTTTGCACGCTCCAGAATTCATCCGGCGAGAAGCCCACGAGTTCCTCGTAACTTCAGGGAACTTTCTGTAAAAAGGGGTCACTTTGCTGTGTGTGAACACCAAATCTGCGAAGTGACAGCTCTCTTACCTCATTTCTAAGTTGTATACTTTTAAGTTTTTTTGACTGGAATAGTCCCCTTGTGGTGCTTGCTTGCTGAGAGCTTTCTCAGAAAAGAGGAGGTTTAAGCTTTCTCAAAAAAGAGGACATTTGCAATCTTTTCTCAAGATAGTATGATTGCTATTAAAAACATCTGGTAAGTTCTGGAAAAGTCATTGCGTTGCCAGGCTTTTTAAAGGCAAATGCATCGCTACAATTCTAACCAGTTGAGCCCTCATAAGATCCAACAAAAGCCTGCTGAGGTTAGTGGTTTATTGTTTGTAAATTATGCCAAAATTCAGATAAAAAGGTTGGGTTGAACTGGCATCAGGGGTTGAACAGAAGCTGATGTTGCTTTTTGTTCATAGTGGCTTGAACTATGAATTATTCAGGATAGTCATCAATCTGATTTTCAGACAATTGAAGTACCTTGAGTAACTTCACTATTTGAGTAGTGAGCCTTCCTTTTTGAGGGCAAGAGTGGCAGTTTGATGCTTTTTAAACTGTAGCTGAAGACTTTTGGTATGAGTGGGAAACTGTCGAGAGTGCTTGATTTGGTAGGGCTGTGCTTATTCTGTTTTGTTGCTTTTCATCAGCCTTATCAATTTTTCATGTGCTCCAGAAGCAAAAAGGCAGAGTCAATTTTAGAAAAGAGAAAAGGTTACTAAATCATAGTTTTGTGGTGCTTTCCTCTGTGATTAACTCTAGCCTTTCGCTGTGTCTTTTTATGGCACTGTACATGAGATGACCAAGATGACAGCTAGGGGACAAGATTCCACTTCACTTCACACCCTGAATTCCAGAAAGGTCTGTTGTGTTGCCCCTTCTCATTCCCAAACCTCGTGTTGCTATCTGTGATTACAAGGCTCTGAAGTATATGACTCCTCTGAAGTACATTCTGATGCATTACAAACATAGAGTGCAAGCACTGAAAAATAACATTCCTTCAGCTGTCATAGTGCATGGCCAAGAAATGCCTTCCAAGGAATAAAGTTCACAAGCAGTTTTCCATAGGCTTCATTTAGTGTTCCCAGTATAAAATATTTATTTTGCCTTGTATAAAATGAATATGCTTGGATGTTCAATTGTTTGTAGAGAATATATAGATTCTACACACCTCAGAATTAAAATATGGCTACTCTTTCAATATCAAGCCCATAATCATGATGTGCACGACATAAATTTCCTTTAGCTGAGTATTTATACTGCTATGAGGATTCTAAAGGAATGGAAGGAGATGCTTAGGCTTCAGAAGCAGCAAGTAGTAAATTATGTTTGCATATTTAAAACATAAACTAGAACAGAAAACTTAGAGAATACTGGGAAGACTGTCTTTCAGAAATAAAACATATTTAAACTGGACATAAAGAGCAGAAGCCCACTGTACATGGGGTAATGTGAATTTTAAGGAGACTGAACCACCAGAGAAGCTCTAAACTTTACTTTGAGGCTTTCTTAGGAATGTGGGAAATGCTGGATTTCCCTCTTTATGCTAGTGGATTACTTGTTTTTTCTGTTCAAGGAAAGGTGTGGGAGGTGTTTCATTTAAACAGATGCTTACTGACAAGTTCAGTATAATTTTTTGGAGAGAAAAATAGTGCTTTCCATCCTTCTGGATTTTTTCTCTTTCATTTGACTCCCAACACTGGAGGTGCCTTGGGCTTTTCAAGCAGATTTTCAGTGAGCAGTGAGACTTTCTGTTGATGTCAGTCAGACCTAGAGGAAACTCTTACCTGTCCCCTTTTGTTGCTGCTTTGAACTGAGACTTAATCCTTGTTATTTTCTCAGGCACTAAAAATATTCTTCACTGAGTAATAGCTGATTTCATTTTGTGTTGCTCCAGAAGGTTTTTTTACAACAGTAGGAAAAGCTGGAGCTCTCTTGGAAAGACTAGAAAATTTTGCTAATTCATTCTTTCTCTTTTCCTGTAAAAAGTCTGAACAATAAATAGGGAGGTGAAATTATAAAATCCTGCAAATAAATTCATGGTAAGTTTTAAATCAGTCTTTATATTCTGAAAATAATCTACATGTATATCCTTCTTAATCTAGAAATGTGTAACAATTAAAAACACTTTTTTTTTTTTAATTGCAGTTTAAATTGATTGTGGAAAATCCAGACAAACCCCTTGCATCTGGACTTCAAGTTAAAGCTGTTGTGGAATATACTCCCAAGTGTGCAGAAGATCTTCAGGATGAACTAACACTTTTAATAGATGATGATGTAGTTCATATCCCTGTGCTCGGGTATGATATTCAAAAGTTCATGAGCTGCTTTAATATTTGCAGTTTAATCTGGTGGAAAGTTTACTTCTGCATGTCAGTTATGGCTTTGTAATTAGTCTGTCAATTGCATGGAAAACAAACAGTAAGTTTTCTTACAGATGTAAGATTTTTCTTTTTTTTTTTTTTTCAGAGCGTCACACAGGTAATAAATTCATTGGGGTGATATCCCTCTAAAATCATAGAGAGTCTGGATTTTTAGTTTTGCCTTATTCTAACTTTATTATGATGTTTTTGAATGCTGTATCATTAGACAAGTCAAGAGCTACTTTTAATGTCTTCTGTTTGTACTGAAACTCTGATATAGAAGAGTTTAAAGTAACTGTTTATGACAGTTGCAAATCTGGATTATAGTGAAACATATCTTGCCTAATTATAAAAACATGGTGCATGGTTTAGAGTAATGTCATTTGTTCAAGGATTTTTGAAAATTTTTATCAGACTGGTATTGTGCAGGTAAAGCCACTTAGGATGATAATGCTACTGGTGACTCCTTTCTGGAAAGGACTTGCAATAAATTAAAGTATTTCACATCCTTGTGTTTAAATGTCTTTTGCAGAGGAAACATGGACAGGCTTTGATTTTTTTTTTTGTGTGTGTTTGTTAAAACAAGTATACTTTATGATTTTTTTAAATCAGCGTTTTCCAAAATGTACTTTTTTGTCATGCAAAAGCAGTAAATTCCAGCTTCATGGAAAAACCTCAACAGCAAACCAAAGCAAAAAAATAAACCTCAAACTGTATTAAAACACTAACCCCAAACCTTTTAACTTTACTACCTCCTTATTGCAGGTCTGTATCTATTAGAAAATCTCATTGCATTTAGAATGTATGCTTATTTCTGTCCACTTGGGAAAGGAGATATTTGGATCTTGAGAGGAGAAATACTTCTGTTTCATTCTTCCAGTAAAGCTTCTTGTAAGAATGTCTGGATGCTTGGAAAGTAAAATATTTACAATTGTTTTGAGTGTACTCTAGCTTTGATAGCCATATTTTTTTTTATTTTCTTAATTTTTTTGGTTTTTGTTTTTTCTTGCCACATCCTCTTGGTCTAACATCATGTCTTTCAAGAATTTACGAAACTATTTTTTACATTACAATTAATTATCAAAGATAATTAAAAAGTTTATTGAAATTCCTGAAAGCAAATTCTATTGTGGCATTTCTTGATTAATTTTTTTTCTCTGTTCCTTCCTTCCCTTTCCCCTCCTCTCCCCTCCCCTCCTCTTTATGGAATTGAGTATTTGGGCAGGATCTACCTCGCTTGGCCAAGTATATTTATTTTTCTTCTCCGTTATTTCTTCTGTACTGTGTTGTGACACAGATCAGGAGATGGAATTGTTCCTGCATGTTCCTGGTTGTGGCTAAGAGGAGATAGACTGCTCTGCTGATGTAAAATTCCAATTGATTTGAAACACAGTTTATGTGAGATCACAGGTGTCATTGTATTAAAAAATGGTGTGTTTAAAGTGCAAGTTTCCTGAGGCATGATCTTTTTAATTATGGCTAAAAAGTACCCCATACAGTGATGTCATCTCACTGGCTGAGGTTCTTAAATAAATAACAGAATTAGCTCGTGGCTTGTGTCATTACCCACTTCTGTCTGTTGTTGAAGTCAGATAAAGTATGTATCAAACACAAAACTGTAAACTCTGCTTTTAGTTCAGGCAGCTCATAATGACTTATGGTGAATTATTTGGTCTTATTTTGTGATGCAACTAACTCAGGATAATTTTACGTAAGATACTGTAATGAACTATTACAGTAATGAAGTAATGAAGTCTTTAGAATAAAATAGAAATATGTGCATTCAATTTTGAGTAGTCATTTATAGCTATATTGTTTTAAAGTTAGAATACAGAGTCATTACACCAGCTGATAGATAAGTACCTCTCTCTTAGATCTTCCCTGTGTATGCTGTAGAGCTGAAGTGAATTGCCAAAAACTTGATAGGAGAACTAGTACAAAAGGAGAACTCTCTTCCACTGGAGTGCTTAATCAAATTTCTTTGAAAATGCGAAGGTATTTGCAAGTCTTGGGAAATACTATGTTGTCTTTTTTCTGCAGATTCATTCCATACTGTGATCTGGAAGTAGAGTCAGAGGTTAATTTTGGTGAAATGATTGCAAACAATAAACTAGTTACTAAAGAGATTAGTATTTCTAACCGTGGAACAATTTCAGGTAAATATTTAGTATGTATTAAATCATAAAAATATTTTACTTTATTGGAAAAAAGTAATTTTATGTAAGTTATCATTTCAGTGACCAAGTAGCAATTAACTGGGATTTTGGGTTATGCAGATGATGGGTATTGTAGCTGCAGGTGTTGTGCATGGCCCACTGTTTATGTAGCCAGTACTATATTTCCATTTAGGAAAGAAAAAATACTTCAGAACTTTGAAAATTTTATGAGTTCTCTACTTTTGTGTCCCATTTGGAAGATGTAAAAGTAATAGTTGCTCATTGCCTTAGTGTGCCCAGCATAGACAGCAGCAAATCAAATCTGCTCTTGCTTTGTGCTTCTGTGATCCCCAGACCTGTCTCTTGAATAAACAACTGCAAGTTCCCTGAACTTTCTGAGCTGAAGTCCTCTGTGATGGGAATTGAATTGTATTTGTTGCTAGAAGATAATGAGAGGCCTTTTATCTTGCTGCCATAGCTTTTGAATCCTGCAGCTTTTACAACAGGCACATCCTGAAATTTCTGTCAGCAGCTATTCCAAGGAGAGTAAGAAACATGGACAGAGGAGTTTAAGAATGCTTGTATGATCCAAATAACCTGTTTGACTGCCTTTTGATGTGGATAAAGTTGCAGACACCTTTCTCCAGAGGTGGGGTAGCAACTATGCTGAGTTTCAAACAACAAATTTAAGGCAGTTAATTATTTTTGTTCCTCATTTGTATAGCTGCTTGTTGCATTAAAAGCTATCTTTTTCTTTGCTTTAGGCCAGAGTTGTGGGAAAATTTCTCCCCTAGGTTTTCATATGAAATATTGTTCCAAGAGAAAATGCATGATTGCAGAAACACAGAGTTGTTAAAAAAAAAATAAAAAACCAAATTTCTGTCTAGATGAAGAAGAATCTTTTCAGCAAATCTTTGCTTTTCAGAAGCAAATATTTAATTTTTTTTTCCCATGAAGTAAAAGGAGAAATTATTGTGGGTGTTTTTCCTAGCCAGTTCATCTTAAAGATGTAGTATGTTGTTTATATAATCAGGTTTTTCTCATATATGCTAACTTAGTACTTTGAGCAATTATGATTAAGTAAAGAAAATGAGATAACCTATAGTGTGTAAGTATATATATATTCATGTACAACTAAGTTATATGATAATTATTTTTTTCATATTGTGTAGGGAACTCTTTCTAGTTACAAACTCTGTTGCATGGTACATGCAGGCTGCATGGTGGAGTTTTATAGGATTGGATGAAAATTAGAAAGAAGGTGATGGTTAGTAAGGGGTGTCTTGGGGACAGATAAGAGAAAAGCAGCTGAATCTGTATTTCTGTAGGCTCTGTAAATCAAAACACAGCAGGTCACACTAACAGGCAGCATGTGAACTCTGTGAGCAGGAAGTGCTCTGTGCTGGCCCGAGACTCAAGGATTGCGTTTCACCTGTCATTCCATGCACTGAAGGAGTCCTTTGGTCCTGCTTCTGATCTCATATCAGAGATTATCTTTTATATTAAATCAAAGAGTGCATTTTTTATACATTTGAAACCATGTCTTTGTTTTTATGATATAATGTCAGATAATTGATGTTGGTTAAATACTGGATTTTTTTCACATTTTAAAAAAATATTTGTATAACCTAGAAATATTTACTGTTGTCTTCTGCAGTAACTTGTGTTGGGTAGGGACCAAATCATAGGAACTGTTGTTACTCTGCAGTATGCACTTAACTTTTTGGCTACTGTAGCCTCTTAGAGCTTTGCATAACTTGCAGATGTTGTTTACAGCTACTTCATGATATAGTCACTTTTCTTTGGAATGTGAGTGCATTTTCTGTTACAATCACAGCTTGCAAAATGGAATGGGACGTGTGGGTTTAATTATTAAAGAAATCTTGGAAATGATGATTTACTCTTGCTTAGAAATACCTTGTAAAAAGGTTGTCTGTGTTTCCTGTTTTCATGGGAAGATATACTGCTTGTGAACATTTGCATTTTGTGTTGTATAATTTCAAGGGTGTAATAGAAGCATATAAATCTACAGCTTTATATTTTACAGCATTCTGCTGATTGCTCTGGGTTTTTTTAGGTGTATTTAGAGTATCTTATGATGGAGTTGTCCTGCTTAACATAAAACCTTCCAGAGGAGTTGTAAAGCCAAAATCTGTAAGGAAAATTAAAGTGGATGTCTGCACAGATGTACCCGGAGTCATCAAAGAAATGATGAAGTGAGTCTATGAGTGAAGAAATACAGCTCTATAAATTCTATTTTTGTCTGTTATTAATTCTAATTTTGACTATGAATGTTTATCTAAAAAATTAAGTTCCTAAGTGTCAGTTGCTGTCTTTAATATTAAGTTTTATTAAATTAATTTGTTTGTTATATTATCTCCACAGAAAAGTGATGCATAAATTGTATATCTGGTTGTGTTAATGAAAGTCTTTCATAATTTATAGTGATCTTGGATATTTGCACATTTCTCAGAATAAAAATAACCATGAGCTTTTGTATCTTTTGCCTTTCTGCATATCCTGTGTTCCTTAATTTTCTTACCTTCTGTAAGTACATGTTTTCGTTTAACTCTGTGTGTTTCAGGAGTCTCAGAAACTTTCTGGTGTTTGGAGTATCTTACTTTCACTAGAGGCAATGTATTTGCAACACTGGAGTAGATTGCTTTTAGATGCATATCTTATAGAATCCTAGAATCCCAGCATGGTTTGGCTTGGAAGGGACTTCAAAATCCTGTATTTCCAACCCCTCTGCCATGGGCAGGGACTTTCCACCAGACCAGGTTGCTCAGAGCCCCATCCAGTCTGGACACTTCCAGTGGTGTGGGGAGTGCACAACCTCTCTGGGCAGTGTGGGAATAGGGAGTGGTGGATTTGTTGGGTGTTTTGTTTTGGTGATTTTCAGAATCATCAGGATCAAGCTGCCAGGCAGGAATAGCTGCAGTTCTTTCATGCTTATTCAGATGAACTTCCAGCTCCTGTTTCCTACAATAAAATCAGATATTATATGCTAGAATTAGTATTTAGCTACAAAGACTCTGAGGGATAAGAGCAGTGTATGCTGTCTGTGATTCTTTGCAGCTTTTACTCCTATCATTTCCAACATTTAAAAAAAGTCGGAAAACCAAATCAAACCCAAGCCTCTACAATGTAATGTGTGATTGTTTCCTGGTTGGTGATATTCCTATTAGGGCTTTGTCAAGGACATGCTCACTTGCCCTGCTCTCCCACTTAGTTTATCTATGGAAGGCCAGTGATTTGAATGCTTGGATTGGGTCATTTTTTCTTTTTGGCACAGATTCTAATACAAAACAAACTAACCAAACTGGTTATTTCTAACTCTTCTCTACATTACCTGTTGCTGCTTGCTGCTCTTACTGGTAGAGTGGAGTTGGAAAGTCGTGGCTTCACTGAAGTTTGGATCAAAGGTGTTGTGGTTGAACAAGTTCTTAAAGTTCTTGGAGTGAATTGTGGAAAAGCAGTGAAGTGCATTAACTTTGGACCTCTTTACTTTGGGACTTCAAAGACAGAAAAAATATGTTTATACAATGAAAGCCCTGAGTGTATGGATTGGGTAGCAGTACTGGAAGACAATGCCATTGGAGGAGAGATGGTAAGAAACTCCTCTAGTTTTTATTTTAGTTGAAAACTAGTTTTCATTTCTAGTTTTGTATTTTTTATTTCTCAACATGCATCTTCTAGTATTGTTTACTATGTCATACTATTAATCAATAGGCTTTCTGAAATGTCTGTCCAACATGTTTTTTATTTCAATTTAACCCTAGAAATGAGTTTTTCAATTATTATTTACTAGGTGCTCTCAAAATAAAATTTGAGTTCTTAGATATTAATAATCTGTGATATCACTTGTTTTTCTCAGATGGTGAAATAACCTGAGAATCATGTTTAAAAAAGAGAATTCAAGACATTGACATGAAATTGATTTAAAAGTTTGTTAATTAGCCATGTGCTAATGTGTAACTATGTGACTGCTATTTCCTATGTTATGTCTTTCTATTTGTTATATGTGAAAATGTGTGTGTAGGAAAAAAAAAGAAAGACAAAAGGGAAAGCCGAACAAGCTGAACTATTCCATATTTTGATTTTTTTTTAGGGGACAGATCTTCAGGGAAGTACAGATGCTGTTTTACATGACTTAAGCCTGAAAACTAAAGATGTAGATGTTTCCACCTTGATCTTGTGTGTTCCCAGTCAAGGAACTTTGCAGCCTTATGAAAAATCTTTGATTACACTCTGCTTTAGTCCAGAGTGAGTGAGTGATACCAATGAAATGCACACACACACACACAAGTTGGTTGGTCTACACTGTTTTGCAAGAGCTGTATTAGAGAAAATTACTTTGAGTTAATATGTCTGTAAATTATTTCCAAGTAACTTCTTATGTATTTATGTGTGTTAAAAGAAGTTTCTTGTTGTGATTCTGCAAATAGGAAAGCAAAGCCTGAAATGTTTCTGTGATGTTATGTTTTATATATTCTAAGAGTGTATTTGGACCAATAAAGGGTTAAGGTGGTTTTGTGAGAATAAGAATTTTATTTGATTTTGCTGCATATTAAGCATCAAGAGAGTGAAACATTTCAGAGAGCTGTCATCTTATAAAAAAAAAAAAATCAAACCCAAAACAAAAGCCAAAACTAAACATAAAGAAACATTTCTTCTTGGATAAGGAAAAGAAAAAGCAAACACGCTTTTGCCATTTTCCCTTACTTCAATCCAGGTAGTTATTATGCATGTGATATTAGTTTAGAAAACTGTTGTAGACTGGAAAAGATACCAAATTACCAGTATAATAAGCACACAAATATTGATGAGCTTAAATTTGTTATTATTTGCATTTTCTGAAAGGAATTATAAAGATAATTTGTTCAAGCTGTTGCTGACAACAAAGAAGCTAGACTGGATGTAAAAAATATATCTTGACTTTTTGTGGGTTGGGTTTGGAGGTTAATTTTTTTCACTAGCTTTTAATGTGAGATTTTGACTCTTACAGAAAATTTGAAAGAGACTTTGAAGTGAATGATGCATCAGTGGTTCAAGATTATGTCCTGTTTCTGAGATTTGAAACTGTTGGGAGGAGAGCTGGCTGTCTGCAGAACCTCAGTGGTGGAGCCACAGCAACCACAAGTATGTTAGAAATGGATAGTCACCATCAGAAATGTATATAAGGATGATAAAACTGTATATCTTGACTTTCTAAATTAAAAAAAAAAATCTTGGTTGTCTTAATAGTTTTATGGTAAACCTGCTTTGTTTGTTTGTTTATATCAACACAAATAAATTAACTTGCATCTTGAACACTTCAGCACTAAAATCTCTTTGAACAGTGAGTAAAAAGGAGGGATTTATGTGTGTCATGAGTGAACACCTATCACTTTATTATAAATTATAATAATTATAAATGTAAATATTTGAAGGAAATAAAACATCCCCAGTCATTTTCAAGTTACTAACACTTTTGTAATACCACTTTTGTGCATTTTCAAGTCCATGTTTGTTCATCCTCACCTTCCTTACTGAGGGAATGCATTATCTAACAGCTATTAGAAGTAAAGATCTCTGTGTTAGGTTTATAAAAACTGCATTATAAAACATACTGGTTTGTAGCATTATTTTGTTTTTGTGACTGTACAACTACAGAATGACTTTCCTGTTAGTGAGATAATGGGTGTGAGAGGGATTTTGTTTGTTTGCTTGTTTTTTATGTTTGTCTAATGCAGAGAGTCATTTTCGTCACGTGGACTTAGCTTTGATGGGTTCTGGGTATCCTGTGATATTAACTTTTAAGCCAGGAACAGTAATTAATTTTGAGAACTGTTATTTGGGTGAAGAAGCTCAAGCTGTATGCAAAATGAAAAATGAATCTGAGTTCCTTCCAGTAACATTCAGATTCCGCAAGACTGCTCACTTCAGTATTTCTCCTGCAAGAGGAAAACTTAAAAAAAAATCTGAAAAGGTAACTCCCTCTTTCTCTTAGGTTATGTAACTGTGCAGATTATTTTACAGGGGTTAGCAGTGGAATTTCTTGAAGGTAAACCAGAGGAATTTCATTTCAGTAGCAATGGCTTTTAATATCAGCCAAATACTTTTTTTTTTTTTTTTTTTTTTTTTTTTTTTCCCTTAATTTTTTTTCCCTCCCCCAGGAAG
>VZRH01002606.1:1040030-1050880 GCA_013397555.1 Urocynchramus pylzowi
TACTCCAGGAAGCAACAAATAGTGTTTTAAATTAGGAAAAAAAGATTGGAGTACTAAGGCAACTTGACTGGGGTTTTTCCTATCTATAATTTTTTTTTTTCATTTTACTGATTTGAAAAGATTGATTTATATGCAAATATTTTTGAAGAATACTTTTAATTTGTTTCAGTAAATCACAAATACTCACGTAAGATACATTTTTTTTAATGGAAGAAACTTGGTAAATAGTAAGTCAAATATGGAAACATTTACAGTTTCCTAAACCTGTAAATCAGGGCACAAGATTTCTCTCAGAAGTGAAAAAAGCAGACCTTGTTGTGTTTTGATGTGTCACATTTTTATGTTACCTTATATTGCTAATTTTAATGTGCCTCTTGGCATATTCTGCAAGCCATGTTTTGAATGCCTGTCTTAGAGGTAAGTGTGGAGAGAAGTGAGTCAGGGACTCAATCATATAGAGAATTTCACAAAACTTGACTCTTTATTGTCTCATATGTCTCATAATGAGTTTTCTTTTCCAGGAAGTGATGATTTCATTTTCTCCACGTCAAATAGGAAAATTTGAGATGAAGCAAATTATTGATATCATTGGTACAGGAGTAGATAAAAATAATGTAGATGTTTTGACGGCAAAACCCTTTCATCAAGTGTATTTGACCTTACTTGGTGTGTGCAGATCTAAACGAACAAGCATTGTATTCACAATTAATCCTGGTAAGATGCTAAAAACGTAAGTGACAAGTAATAAAATGTTTCAAAGGCACATTTTTAGTGTTTTAAAAGTGATTTTTTTTTTACTATTTTTAGTTTGCTTGTGAAAAGTAATGTCTCATTGAGACTGGAGGAAATGCTCAGTTGTATGACATATGTCCCATAAGACTGCAAAACAAAGGCTAAAATAATGGTAGATCCTCCTATAATTGTATCAAAAAATTGAACTATTTAAGCATAAGTTTCATCATATGATTATCTGACATTTATAAGGTTTAGTTTTTGCAAGTGATGCCGCTGCACAGTGCTAAAATGTTTCAGGAGTAAATTGAGAGATATGTAAAGCACAGGAAGAACTAGGAAAGATAACAGGATGTTCTTCATTGTTTCAAACTTACTACTGCCAGATGAATTTTCCGGTTCATACAGCCTGCTACAGCTCCTGTGTCCACTGACTCTTCCCATCCCATGAAGCCTGTGCTAGCATTAGGAGTCTTTCAGGATATCCAATAGTTAGTCTATGATTTGTTCTTTGTGTTCCAAATGTTTTCCACAAACAACCACTTTGCAGTAGGTTTGACTAAGCTGTCACTGAATTATAAACCTGTCATGGCAAACATGAATTTTTTCTAACATCAAATGTGCTACAGCCTCTGCAGCACCAGTGCAATCTCCTAACCTGTGCACTGGTGCATGTGGTGGCTGTGTGTAGATCAGGAGGGGAACTTGAATTCTCTTTAGCTGCTGCCAGCTTGAGATGTATTCTCTACTGAGAAACAGGAAGGCAAAACCCATTTTTTCCATTGTGGGGGAGTAAAAAGTGAAAGTTACTGAAAGTCATGGTAAAGTACTGTTCTGCCTACAAGTACTGGAGTGGTTGATAAACCAGTGAGCATTCCTGCTGCTTTCAGGAAAGTATTTCCAATCCATGGCTATCAACCATGGTTTGATGAGAAACTGAAGTTTGGCAATTTCTTTATTTTGTTTTTGAAGTCCAGAGCTCCTTTAGTTTTCCTGCTTCATAAACCAAATTAGAAGAAGTGGGTTTTTTGGATCAAAGATTTAGTATTCAAGTTTTTCAGGCTTTCTGCATGCTCTTGTCCACCATTTGCTCTATTAATGTCCCTGTTCTGGTCTCATTTGCGGATTTATAAACATTTTATGAGGAATATTTGTGTTTTGCTTTTAAGCTTCATTGAAGTGTGGAGGAAAAATTACTTTGTTTTTTTCATATCCTTTTCTAGATGGTTCTATATCTTCCTGTTACCTTCTCTCAGTGTCTGTGGATGAGTTGTTGTGTCTCTGTATTCAGGTGAAGGCAGGGGAGAGACTGGAATGAAGCTTCTTGCAAACTGTGCCTTTCTGGCCAGTAAAAGTTGTAATTGCTCCTATGAATTTAGAAGATGGAAAGTAGTTCTTGATTTTTTGTTGGTGGATTAAAGTAAGGCTAAAGTGGGTAAAAAAAAATATGTTTAATGATAATTTTTTTTTTTTTGCAGGTGAGGGAGAAAATGGCAGTTGAAGTTTGACCTTATTTCTGCTGTAGTTTTCTCTTTAATGTTCATGTATATGTGCTTTTCTAAAACTGAAAAATATCTGAGCTGTCTTTTTAGTAGTTCTAGCTTGAGAGGTTTTGTCAAAATTCATGCCTCTGTTTGCAGCCCTTAAGACAAGCTTTGGGACACTGTGATTTGTGTTGTGACAGGCAGCTCTGAGTGTCTGATGATGTGTCTGTGCAAGACATAGCATCACAGCTGGACACAGCAGGTTTGAGCTCTGGTGTTTGTTTGTGTGATCCAGGCCAGGAAAGCAGTTGGCTCGTGGCATGATGTGAATGGCTTCTTTCCTCTTTTCTGAGGAAGGCTATGGGATGGGTGACTAACTGTTGTGCTTCTGGGTAGACCATTGTAAATTAGATACATTTTCTAAGACTTTGAGTTTTGTTTAGAAAATACTAGTTTAAGTCTGGTTTTTTTTTTTTTTTTTTTTTTTTTTTTTTTTTTTTTTTTTAATTTTAAGGTCTAACACCCTTGGTTTCCAATGCAACTGGGCAGTTTGTAGTTCGTGGCACAGGACAGCTCAGTGATACAGCGCCTGTGGCAGTCCTTAAATCAGCCCAAACACAAATTCATACTCACCGGAAAAACAGGAATTGTGAGGATGATGCACTTATAGCTTTTCCTAATGATCGTGCAGCCAGCCTTAGGCCTAGTGAACGGAATAAAAAGTACAGGTAAAAATTATGTGAGTCTAATAGTCAAACCTACACATTTATATATATCATATAGTAGATCAAGATTGGTTACTCATATGACAGTTCACTGGGTTTTTTTCAGGCTGAACATACTTTAAAATTCATTGCATTCTTGAGTCTCTTGCACATAAATTTATTGAGTTTTCTTATGTGAAACTACAAATGTAGCTATTACACTTGCAGTATTTCATTTTTATGGTTGCCTTTACAAAGTCAAATATTAATAATCAGCGGGGATAAAAAGAATGTTTGGAATGAAAAATATATATATCAAAATCAATTATGTTTTCATTCTAACAAGACCCAATATCCTTATACATGTGTAATGAAACTACAATTCTCTTTAAATATTTAGGACTATTTTCACAAAGGTTGAGAGATATAATTACATAGACCCAGAATTTGCTTATACGGACGCTGAACGACTGTTTAGAGAAGAAAATAAGAAACACTATGTACACTACATTTCCCGTTTAAGACAGCGTCGTTTAGGGAAAGAGGCTTCTAGGTAAGACTTGGTTTAGAGGGTAAATAAATACTTCAGGCTCATACACAGAATATGAGAATATATGTGCAGAATTAACTTAAAGGCACTGATCATATGGCTAAATTTATTGCATGCTAATATGCTTATGATCTTGGGACTTTCATTTATAACGCATTCAAAACTTGTTTGTTTCAAGTATTTAGACACATAGAGATCACTTCCTGGGTGAAATGTAGGGATAGAGGCAAGGTACTTGAATTAAGCTTAAAGTGAACATAAATTAAAGTGTCAAGTTTTGAGAAGACTTGGTTATGATTAATAGGAAAAAACATAACTTTGAAAAAAGTTGATTGTTTTGGATTCTCTTTATATAATATATATGTATTTCCAACTGGAATTTCTAGCTCACCTCAAATGACAGATTGAATATTTGAATTATTATATATTGTATGCACTGAAGCAGATGGAATCCTTTAATCTGGCTGGTCCTCTAGACTTATCTTACAGTAAAAACCAAAATAATAGAAGTATTTTCTAGGTATTTTCTGTTCTTGAGGGTTTTTTAAATATTGAAATAGTCCTACTTAAAATATTGTTTTGTTTAAAAATATTAAATAATTTAATGTGTAGATCATGGAATGCTCAAACTTTTAGATTTCCAAATTATTTTTTTTCCTTCCCTGTAGGCAGTTTTATATTTATAACAATCCTGTGAGCATAGGCATTAAACCAGCTGAAGGTTTGAAGTCACCAAACATCTCAATTGCAGATTTTCCCACGGAGAAGCCACAGCCCAAAATGCTTCCTTTAGATGACAATTGCGTGTTAACTAGTCGAAAATTGGCAGCAATTGTTTCTAAATCTACAAACAAAGGAGTAAGTTAAATGCTTGACTATGTGAGCATAATGTGTTTACCATATAAGAAATCATAAGAATTTTGATCCTGCTCTGAGGAAGTGTCTTGTGCTTATCACAGGTTTGGAGCTGGCTTAGTCCTATGCCATCTTCTGCCCAGGAGAAGGAAGATTGTAGTCTAACTTTGACACACAAACAGCTTCATCAAGTATTCATTGGTAAGATTTTTAATTTGGTTGCTAATTGCATATAGTTGTTATAAAAGCACTTACGTATAGCAACACATTTTATGATTATAGTTGTTCACCCTAAACAGAAAACACTTTAATTTGGTGGGCAGCTTGAGACCTACAGTAGTATTTCACTAAAGCTTTGTAATTCTCAGCAAATTCTGAGATATGGTTAGGTATGAACATGTAAAAGAAGAGTTTCCTTTGAAGATTGCTCATATCACCAACCTCTTACAGAGAAATCACCACAGCATAGTGTGAGAGTTGCTCATCCCCTTAGGCCTTGTTAGTGGGTAGTACCTGGACCAGCATTAATATCAGCAAGTTTATTGGAAGTGCTCAGAATATTTCTGGGAGTTAGCAGTGAAGATTGATGCCCCCAAAAACTAAAACTTCAGGATTCTCTATCAAACTAATTTTCGGATAATGTTCTGTGATGGGGAGTAACGCCTTCTGAAACTTCTTAGTGACTTATTAACAACATTTGTTACTGCTACGGGTCTATTTTAAAGTCAACTTTTCTTCAGTAATTTTTTTTTGCAGCAAAAAGCGAATTTTCAGTACTTCCTGGGCTTTTTTTGATTTTCAGTCAAGACAGAACTTGAATAATGTAGCTGTGTAAAGTGATATACTCGGGGAAAGGAAGAACAAGATAAACATCATAATCCAAAAAGTACTGAGAGTTTTGTAAGATGTTTGATTAGTGCCATGAGCACTCAAGTTAATAGACCAGCCTAAAAACTAGTGATAGCAGTAAACCACTTAGTGAAGTAATTCTGTGACCATCACATGACATGAATTATCAAACCAAATGGTTGCACATCAGGGAGCAAACCAACAGGTTGCATACATAAACTTTCAGTGAATTGGTGGCGCTTTTTCCTTTTAAATTTCTGCTTAACAAAAATAAGTATTTATGGTTATTAAGAGTCCTGTTAGTAGTGAGCACATTGATTTCCTGTTTTACCAGTTGACTAAAACAAGCACAATTGAAAAATAAATGTCGCTGGCTTTTGACTTGTATTGCTGAAAACACTCACGTAACATGGATGATATTTACTTCCACATTTTAGTGATAATTTGTTCCACCACAGGATTTTTGTTGCTGACTAAGTTTGTAATTTGAAGAACTATAACGTCTGGTCATAGTATTTGAGTAGTTATGTTTGCTTACATTAGCTTTTAGCTTTTAATATTGAGTATCTTATTTCTTATATCATTCAGGTCCTTCTACTATCGATTTTGGTGATGTTTCTGTGTATTCTACAACAACCAAAGAACTGCACATCATCAATAACTTGTCAGTTCATATTTGGATACAAATTGAGATTGAAGTTGAAGAATTGCGGGAGACATCTCCATTGTCTCAGGTGGTGCCTCCTCTTACAAAAACTCATATTCCAGTTGTGTTTGAGACAATCACTGTTGGAATATTTAAAAGGTAAGGCTTTCCATATTTGTCTTGATTTACACATTTTCTTGGCAGTAGTAAAGTGTAGTCATGATAATTCTTAATGGTGTACATTCATCTATGGTGACATTGCAATAATCATTGCAGTTTTATGTTGCAAAATTTTCCTAGTACAATACTGTTTCATGTTTTTGATTTTACACCACAAACAAAAATCTGTCCCGTGAAAAGCCTTATATAGCTAGAGGTGCATCAGAGAAAAAATTTTGTTATTACGGTGTATTTACTAAGAGAAATTTTTATGGAAAATACTGTTCTCTTTTCAGCCTAGAATTCTATCACTTGCATCCATGCTCAAGTGTTTTGATGCAGATCATGGGAAAATGTATAAAAAAACTGTTCTCTAGCCTGCTGGTATGAACTTTGTGTTTTCTAATGTTAAAATGACTGTGTGAGGCTGATCATCCTTTAGGATGATCTTCAATTCTGACATGATTTAAGTAGTATAAAAAACAATTGCAAACTTTTCTCTTGTCAGTCCTGTGTTCACACTCAATTGTTAAGTATTTTCTTGCTAGTGGTTATATTTCAGGTAAATTTTACTCTAACTGTAACGGAAAAAAAACCCATAAAATATTGAGAGATAAATATTTTTGTGTTACAGCTCTTTGAATTACAAAATAAACAACCAACACATTGGACATGTGCTGGTAGTTGCACATGCAATGCCTATTGAACTTCAGCTGTCTACAAGGGAACTGATTTTGAGTCCTATTTCTGGCTGCCTAGCAGGGACAGAGTTTAGGAGAACTGTCAGGATATGCAATCCCAGAAACCATCCTGCTGACTTTACTTGGAGACCTGTAACTGGAGATAGAAAATCTGCATTTACTATAAAGCCAACCAGAGGTATGCTATGCAAATACAGTGTGTGTTCGTATCTTATATGTCAACAGTATTAAATAAGACTAACATTTAGCTGATGCTATAAATTATATTTTTAGATTTCTGTCAATATCAATGTGTCCCAAAAGCAGTATCAGGTCACAGTTTAGCACCACAGCAGCATTCTCTATGTAAGCCCTGCCCTGAATGCACACTCAGTCCAGCTCCCTGCTTCCATGCCCAGCCAACAGTGCTTGTGTAAACATTTTTCTCAGCACAGATTGCTGACATTTCAGGAGTGGGGCAGCAACATCATACAGCTCATCAGGATAGGAAATTTTCCAAAAGCACTGAATGAAGCTGCTAAAAAGTTGATGAAGGTTGAGTAACATAAATGGAATTCAATCTGGAATTAGCCTGCATTTGCATCATGGATCAGTATTTGTTAGATGTGTGTTTAGCTTTTACCTTCTTCTCTTTGAAAAATAATATTCTGCAGAGGTATGTTGGAGCTCCATTATTAGAGAACAAATTGCTAACTGTATTGGATTTAGTGTGCTCTGATTCTTGAGAAAAGATATTTCTGCTAATACAAATTCAGACCCAGTTGCAAGCAAAAAAGTGTATATGATCTTTCCTCAAGTTGCTATTCTGCAAGAAAGATTGCCTGTTCTTTTATTTTTCTTTTCAGTGTTGACTATTAGAGTAATTCATGGCTAAAAAAACCAGTAAACTTTGAGTGTTTTACTGCAGGATATAACATAGATTATGCAATGCTCATGAGAATCCAAGACCTAATTTTACTTAATTGATCAGACTGTTCGACACCTAAGAAATGTAGGCTTACATTCAGTAATATGTCATTTCATTTTTATATGCCTATGTTATTTCTAATTATACAATGTAATTTGACAGTTGTACATGTGTATGCTATAACATCTAAATTGTGTACATATATTTAGGGTTTGTGGAGGCCTATAGTGATGTGCAGTGTGAAGTTGTTTGGCATCCAGGGTTCAACACTCCAGAAACAGGACAATTCACCTTGTGTGTGCGCAAAGGAAATTCAATTAACTTGAAATGTCTTGCAAAGGTAATAATTCATGTGACAGCTTTAGAGAAGAAAAATGAGTGGATTTCTTTAAACAAGTAATACCTTAAATATATTTCTATTATAATCTCTTTTTTTATTAAAATATTTTAATTTCATATAGCTTTTACTTTATATGTTTCACTAAAGAATATGCTACAAAGACCTGATGGAGAAGGCAAGGCAAAGACAATTTACCTTTTCCTTGCTTTTGATGATATTCTTCCTTTGGCCTCACAGCTTAGTGGTCCTTATATATTATGGGCTAGTTATTGTGCTTGCCTAGTTTGACTAAACAAATGTTGAGAGGTGATGCAACAGTTTTTTATATTTATATTATTTATTAAAGGAATAAAAATATAGGTGTGCGTGGGAAAGTATATTTCAGAGTTTCAAGGTAATAACAGACTTAATTTAATTTTGTGTTATTTGAGCATAGTATTTGAGAAGTAGTGTTCTGGGTAGTCTTCTAAACACTGACATTCAGCTTTGGTTAGTTATTTGTTGTCTTATGTTGTATACCAGGGAGTATGAAGAAGAAAGAGTTTGTTTTTTTTTGTTTTTATTATTCTATTCTACTGGCTACATGTTCTAGAAATTTTACTGGGAGCCAAGAAAACTTTTCCTTTTCTTTTGATGAGCCTGTTTTTGGTTTTGAATTTTTTTCCCCAGTAGCTATGTTTCTTTTCTTTCTCTTCTTTTGAAGTCTTGGAAGTTTGCCATGTGTAAACCAGGATGGCTTACACACAGCAAAATTTAATGTGTTTAAATTAGAATATTTGCAATTCTACTGCTGTTAATATCTCTGAAATGTCTTGTACTGATCACATATTTGGAGTTAATGAAGTTTGTGCTGTTAAATTAAAATATTTTTATTGGTCTTGAAATTAGTCCAGAAATATCTGTAGGGTTGAGTCTGTTCAATTTGAATCTAGATAAGTTCAGTACATTGAGTAAATCTTTTCTCACACTTAAGCTGTGTTTTCCTATTTGAATACTTCCAATTTATGTATTTACACAACTATATTAGCTCATTATGTGATAAAAAAATTAGGCTGAATTATTTATTTGTACTTAGGAATATATTATATGGTTTGGTTGTTTTATATGTCTCTTTTTTTTTTTTTTAATAGCTTGGTACTACTAGAGTTCAGTTTGTGGCTCAAAATATATCCTTTGCTCACAGTCCAATTAGTTTCACTACTTGTAAGACAGCCACGATTCTAAACACAGGATACAACCATGCATACTTCCAAGTAAGAGAAAATTATTTCTAGCACACTTAATTCCTTGGGTTGGGGAGCAGAAGGGAGTTAATTTTACCAGATCATGGTGTGGTTTTGTATTTTCAGTTATTAAATATGCAACTATTTTTGTGATGTTTTCTGGAGAAACAAGATCGATGTAAATAGGAATTCTGTCCTTCTGTCAAATTTGCACTGATGGGTAGATGGGACAAAAGACAAGCAAAGTGATGATGGCCTAAAGGATTCTGGCAGTTTCCTGAGAGCCAGGAGTGAGGGTAGAGCCCCATACTGGGATACCCTATGGAAAAGCATTTATTGGACATTTTCCTGCACTGAGAGACAGAGCAAACTGGCTGGTCGTCCTACCCTTGCTGCCCAGTCAGTGCATGCAGGGACCCAGAGCAGTCACAGCACATGGGGTGACTTTGCTAAACCAACATCCAGGGACAACAGGGGCTCTGCAATGAATTGAGGAAGGGATGAGATGGATGCCAGAGTGGGTAAAGACATAATACACTAATAGGAAAACTAACCTTATTAGTTTTGCTAATCACAGGATGATTGCTGTATTTAGTGAAGGAAAATAATTTTCATTAAAATCCACAGAGTTTTTGTTACTGCATTATTACAGTTCTGAGAAATAGGTTTAATTTCTTTTGATTTGTACCAGATTTCTCTTTTATCAACTGAGCATTGAATAACAAGTAGTACCATAGTGTTGGAGGCTGGGCCTGAAAGAATAAAGTCAGCATAGCCAGTAACACAAACATACCCAGCCTTTTTAGCCTCAGAATTACTCTTAAACCAAGACAGAACTGGTTGGTCTTGGTCACTATCTACTAGTGTAGATAGCCTTTAAAAAGCTATCTGTTAGGAGTGCATCAAAAGAGAATAAATTCCTTTTTGTCTTTGCTAACCATGGGTAAACTGAGTACTTCTAATGTTATTACTGAGCTATACAGAACTGGGGTTCTGTGTCCCATCTTACTGTGGATGTCAAAGAAGAAGTAATGAATTGATTTGTCACTGAAAAAATGTTTTGTAGAATATTTTGAAGACTTGCTAGCAAGTCTTCAAAAATAAGAAAAGATTTGGTAGCAAATCTTAATGTTGATAACTTAGTGAAAACAACCCAAAACTCAGAACTCCAAGTTTCCAGCTGGTGGCAATAATTATTTCATAGTAGAAACTGACAGTTATGTTTAGAAATCTGTTACTTTATTTTGTTTACTTGCATTTTTCCCCAAACTTCTAAGTCCAAGTTAGCATTATATGCTATGAAGGTTCTCCTTGTAAGAATATAAAAGCTTTATGATAGATATATTGGTATAAATAAAAGAAAAACAACCAAAACAAATGAATGCAAACACCTTTTTCAGTATGTTTCTTGTTTGTGTTTGTGAAGGTTCTTGACTCCAATCCACTGCCTGGAATGAAAATCACACCCACTGAAGGAGTGATACCTGTGGGAGGCCTTGTTGATTTCAAAATCTCTTTCACTCCAAAGGCCCACATGAGTTTTGATAAAAAAGTGGAGGTATTTTAAAATGGGAAGAACTTTGGCTTTTGAGTGTTATCCTGTGTGTTTATGTGTATACATTCATGCATCTTTTGAATTTTATTTCCAGGGTACTAATGCTTTAATGCTTTTTAAGAGTAAGATTTTCTTGCAGCAGATT
>VZRH01002606.1:1050921-1116675 GCA_013397555.1 Urocynchramus pylzowi
TAGATGTTTTTTCTGTGTTTACCCTTTTTTTTTTTTTTTTTTTTTTTTTTTTTTTTTTTTTTTTTTTTTTTTTGTCTCAGTCCTGCTCAGAAGTATCAAAGCAGCCTCTCAGTTTGAGCTGTTTCATATTATACCACTGACAAGCTGTTGGAAATAATGGGTGATTGTTCTTTACAAGATAATGTAGACATACCTGCAGTTTCTGTAATCTGTAGAGAAGCAGGATTAGAATACTCTAATGTTTTTAATTTCTTGACTTCTTTTTGTGGTTTTCTCAGAGATGTCTCTACTAGTAGATTTACTTTGATAGTAGGTGTGCAATAAACATGTAACATAATTTGTTTTCTGCATGCCTGCTTCCTGAGATAAGTGAGATTGGGAAAGAAAGATTCTATCAAGGGCCTGAATTTTGCTACTATTTCTGACTGATCCTGGATTCACTATCTTCTGGGGCTGCATATATTATGCTTGTTAAATCTGGTATTCATTTATTTTTTCCATTTTTACAACAGATTTAATATTCCCCAGAACAATAGTGTCTACCTTGTACCAGCACCTCTGTCAAGCAGTGTGTATTGTGATACACTTTCCAGTCCTCAAAGCTGCTGAACACAGATTTTTCCTGTTGGAAAAAAATACTCATTCTAGTATCACAACCTCCTGCGAAATTATTTTTGTCTGCAGAATTGGTGAAGACTGATCATTGGTCTTTCTTGCAACTTTGGGTTGTGGTTTTTATGTTTCTTATTTTCTTCTTTTTTTTTTTTTCTGGATTTTTAATTAACAACTGTATCTATCTAGCTATATCTGTCCCAGATGTGATATGCCACAAAGGCATGATTTGAAGCCACATGTCACTGGAATCTGTATATATATGTTCTAGAAAATGAAGACATTTAATTTATCTCTTCATATTTCTGCAGCAAAAATGCATTATATTATAAGGGCAGAGTTATTTTCATATTTTCAGTGCAATTTATACTGACTCTCTCCATTCTGATCTGTGGGATAGGGTTGGGTTGTTTATTTTGTGTTAAACTTTTTTTCATGTAATTATGAGAGATTTGGTGAGATAGTTATGTTGAAATGAGCTTTTTCACAGCCCAGTGTTGTCCCTTCACTTAGGTAGCAGTGAGGAATGCAGCAGAACTCACGCTTAGGATCAGTGGATTTTCAGAAATCACTGAAATAGGCATTGATGTGGTAAGTGTGAAGAAATTGTAGCAACTGGTAAGATTGGTTAAGTATTTTGCCTTATCTGGATGTCAAAGCGGCTCCTTTCTACTTCATATTTTTCATTTCTTCCTAAACTAACATCCCAAGAAAATTATCAAAGACCTGAACTTAGGAAGAGATATTAAAACCCAAATGTACATATAGCAGTTACACTAAATGATAGCTGACAGCTTTAGTTCTTGAACTTGGCAGTCTGGAATAAGTATGTTAAAAGGGAGTGTATTTCTTAAGGTGGTTATAGCAAAAAATGCAATATAGGGAAAAGTAAGACACTGATCTGTTTACTTAATGATTAAAACTTTTCTGATGGTGTAACTGGACTTGATATTAAATTCTAAACTCTTCTATTTTGTGTCCTGGAAAGATTTTAAAGATGAGGGTTATGTGAGACTAATGATTAACCAACACTACTTTTGTGTTATAAATTATGAATCTTGCACAATTATATTTTTTCACATTATGTTCAATTATAAACTTGACTTCACAGTGCTTTGACCCATTTTTCTTCTTTAAACTTACAGGGAGTATTTGAATATCAAGGTGTTTATGTTGGCGCTTCAAAATCAATTCCATTTTTGCTGCAGAACAAAGGAAAATCTTGTACAAGAGTGCAGTTTGATTTTTTTACCTATAGGGATTTTAAATTGAATGCTGAAGACAATTCAGGTATTTGCTTTTGCTATAGCAGAATTTTCATTAAATAAAGAATGAATAATGCTAAGAGAAAATCTGTCAGACCGTTTCTGGTAGTCAAATTTTCTGATATAAGAAAACCTAAAGCAATTATTTTAAAAGTATTGCTTAATATAAATTAAGAGGAGACATTTTTGTTTGCCTATAAGATAACATTTGACAAAAAATAAAATATTTGCAAAATGTCAGGTTGCCTGTAGATCTTTTTTCCTGCAATTTTTCCTCCCCAGAGTTGGTAAGGTATAATAAAAAAAATGAATACCCTCTCACCAGTTAAAATAAATTATTAAGAAACTCAAACAATCAAAGCCAAACAATTGTATTAATTTCCTATTCATGGAATCATACCTGTTTTTTTGACAATATTTACCCTTCGATTATTTTATCACCAGTATAAGAGTTTTTTCTTTTTCCCAAAGGGACAGGGTGTCTGCAGGTAAAGGACAGGGCCTCTGTTCTGCATGAAGGCTCAGCTCAGGAAGTTATTGGGGCAGTGGTAGAATTGAATTCTTTTTTGCTTGGTAGAACTAATGCAGATTCTTATCCTGCACATTATTGCTCATGGCTTTCCCACTTCAGTCATGACATCTGCTTGGATGTTTCCACCATCATTATTCACAAGAGAATTTTGCTGGGACAAGAGGCCTTACAAGCAAAGCTGCAAACTCAGGAAATCAAGACTCTTTCTTTTGGAAGACCATATTATAAAATGTAGTTATATCTTTATGTGGATGATGCAAAAAAATGATCTTCCAAAATTAGAGGGGTTTTCTTACCATGTGGTGCACTTGAAAGGGAAGGGAAGGTGAGGGCTCCTAGTCAGTCTTAACTTCCAAAAGAGCTGTAGGGCTCTTTACAAGAGGCAAGCAGCCAGCAGGGGATCAGACGCATTGCACGTGATCTCTGGATCACAATTTGTGCTTGAAACCACTCATGTGACATCCAGATTCACTACTCAGATGGTGAATACTGGATGAATACTCCTGGTGTTCCATGATGGATACTGATCTTGGAGGAATATTACCTTTGCTGGAAACCTGTGCCTCTGCCAGTGCCTTAAAATTGAACATTGAAGTCTGAAAAATGAAGCAAGCCTTATTGGAAATGTAGATTAAGCCTAAAAGTAATTAGAAAAAAAAATCACAAACCAATTTCAGCCAACTATTTTTATTCCTATGGTATTAATTTATTATGTAATTAACTTTTTTAGCTTAACACTTTTATTCAAAGTTAAAGGACAATGTTGTTTTCAGTTATTTTGTCTGAAATACTGCCCAAAATTACCTTCAGAATCCTTATAAGGGATACTATATTCCATTGTAACTTTGTGAGAAATGCTTACCATGCAAATATGTAGCTACTTGATACTGGAAATCACTTTGAAATACTGCCACTATTATAAAGTTGATATTTCATGCAATAACATCTGTAATTTGATTTTGAATTTTGTTTGGCAGTGATTGAGCATTCTCGTTCAAAGCCTTATCTCTATTCAGTTTACTTAAAGGAAGGGTCATCTTTGCAATGCTCCTTGACCTTGACACCAAAAAAGGTAGGTTTATGGAACAGTGGTGATTAAGTTAATTAAAATCAAGCTCTGTGATATTTCTGTGGTGGGAGAATAGAGACTTTAGATGAATATTTTAGTCTGCAATAGTTTTATAATTAATAATGCAATTCTTAAGAAAACAAGTTCTTAAATAATCTTTTTATAACTAAGTATTTGCATACACAAAGAAAACACACTTCCTCAATGGATTAAAAATGGTGTAAACTAACACTGAAATGTCATACCACACATTCATGAAATCATTCAACAAACCAGCAGCCACCTTCTTTTTGCAGCTGTTCTTGCCTGAATTCCCATATGACCAAGAAACTGCAAATGTAGATGAGTTTTGTGTGTCATAAAGATTGGGAAAGTTGCTTTCTGGTTGAGCTATTTGAGTGGAAAAAAAATTGAAGATATAAGACTTTAAGTTACTTTTACATCCGAAAATTAGCATTTTATTGGCAGTAACTGTCAATAGAGAGTACCCAAGTGAATTTTGAATCCAACCTCATAGAAAAATGCTTTGGAAATTGAAGGTTTGGGGTTTCCACATATTTGGAGAACAATGAACTGCAAAAACTTAGTGTATGATATCATAAACCAGCTTCAGAACAAGCAGATCGCTTCTACAGCATATGAATCCATTGCATTATCTTCACTTTTACCTTAAAAATTAATAACAGATTTTATGCATCTTGAAAGGGTCAGGAGTATTCTTTGTCTACCAACACTCACTTCCTAACCCTGTCTTCCCAGCAGTATAAAATGGAATTCCTTTGTTCAAAGCATAATTCAAATCATATTTGTATATTACAGGCTGTGTCTAATAACATTGTGATTTTCTTCTGTGTGCACATGGAAGCTATTGGATTGAGTTTATAGCCCATACACTATCCTGAAATAATTTCTCCTGACAGAATATGAGTCAATAAATTCATAAAAAATTTCTTCTGTAGTATGGCAGGCCTTGAATTAAGGGAAAATCAATAGTTGTCATATGTTTTTAAGTGTCAGGAAAGTATGTGAGTGTTTGCAAAATGGTGCCTACAGAATATCATGAGTGACCTCTAATCAAACTGGAGAAGCTCAGCAAAGGAAAATGCTGGCATTTTCCTATAAGTAGGAAGGGTCAGTAATGGGAATACAGGAGTAGATAATGCTCTTGGAATAATCCGTGTGTATGGCATTGCAGGCCACAAGCTGAACAAGAATTAAGAGCAGAGACTTACCATACCAGTAGGAATAATATTAATAAAGGAAGTAAGATAGTTATTCTAATCAGGGCTGATAACACTTCAGCTGCACACTTTTCCCATGTGGGATGCCATGTTTAAAGAAAGAAGTGGGACAATTCCACTTGGAAAAAAAGTCCAAAAGAAAGCAATGGAAAAGAGAAGAACTCTATTTCCCATTGTGACATTTGAGCTCTATTACTGTTTCCTTTCCTTGTCAAGTTGCAGGATAGAATAAAAGTAGAAATGTTGCTACTGACACTGCTCTTAATTAATATTTCTGAAGAATGCTGAAATAGTAGCTTGCTTAATGTTTAATTTAGCTTGTCTCCTGAACATGATGTTCAGGATTGCTGTTCATTATTGATGAGCCATGTCCAACTGTCATTTGGTACTGGTTTACATTGGCTTAAGTGAAGATAAGGTTATGCCAGTTGCAAGTCTGCTTTAATTGTGGTATAAATTTGGAAAAACTATTTTTATGTTTGATGGGATCATTTTTGTGACTGTTCTTGCCAAAAAAAAACCCCTCCCAAACAACCCCTTAAAACCAGAAGAAACAAAAAAAAGCTGTAGAATATTGCAGCTCATTGAGTACAGATTTTATTTTTCGTTTTTCAAACTCTGGGTCTAAGTGTTTTTCAAGTCTTAAGAATAATTTTTGGCAAACAGAAATAACTTCCTTCAGAAATAAGAAAATAAAAGCTTCAAAAATTAAATTTTCTTGGGGCCCCTCATAGCCAACTAGTAAGTGTTGCTTTAATTACATGTTTTTACTTCAGTTTCCCTTCTCCTTGTGTGCTCAGAGTCCTTAGGTCTCCCTTTGCCCTCAGTGCTGGGTGCAGCCAGTGCTGCCCTTCTGCTTCCAGTGTGTTCCTGCCTGTCAGGAGCAGCTCACTGCTGGGCAAGACATGCCCAAGGACCCTGACAGCTTCCAGCCCACTGGTACTCACAGGTGAGCACCTCTGAGCTGCTGCAGCACTAACACAGCTGGCCCCTGAGCACTGACTAAAGTGAAATGAAGTTACCCAGGGTGGCATGACTACAGGCAGCATCTGGAAGTATATGCCAGGATGCTGTAGGTTTTCTTTCATTTAACTCCTGCAATGTACAATACTAATTAAAAACATAGTTCTGTTAAGAAAGTGGTTGAGGTACTAGCATCCCTTACTTCAATCAGAAACTCTCAGTAGTTACTGATTCTTAAAAAATTTTCCTTTGAATCTGAGCTCTTTATTATTCTACCTCATCTATAAGTCCCCATTTTATCACCAGATTCCTTTCCTGATTTTCCAGTTTTGAAAAAAACCCTAATCTCTAATCTCTGTATGTTGAGCTTCCCCTATTCAGGTTTCACAGTTGCAAGTGCTGTTTCCTGCCTCTGTGCACTTCAACAGCTGTTTCTGATCTCATCTCTGTTTTTTTGATTACTGCTCTTCCCTAGCTTACCTCCCAGCTGCTACAAACCTTCTGTATCCCATCAGGTCACATTCTTTTCTGTCTGCCTTCTGGTTTTACTAGAACTTCCTGCTGTTGTAGTCATTACTGACAAGACTACCCTATAAACCAACAAACCCCCACTATACTGATGTTTTCTTTAACAAAGTGGATACTAGGGCTAAGAAAAAGTAAAAATAATTCAGGAGCACTGCTAAAAACATAAAAAGCCCCATGAATTTATTTTAATGTACTTAAAAATTTATTAAAGCTACCTGAATTATTAATGTAAGGTTGCAAGTAATTTAGTCTTGAACGCAGTCTTGAATTCTGCTAAAAAACCCTTCAGATCAACAAATGTAGTACATATATAGGAACTTTGAAGAGCTGCTACAATTCTCACTAAAATATAATATGTATTAATACATGGGACATCAAAAGATGCCCTTAGAGATGAAGTGTCTTGGCATGCTTAAAAAATAAACCTTAAAAATGTTGAGGCAGTTCCTTCAGTATTCCGAGTGAGAAAATGGAGTCCATGCATTATAGATAAGGCTGGGATGTTGCTCAGACACAATGTGGCTGTGCCTTGCTGTTACTCCAGTGTCTTTGAAGGTGTTAGAGGTGACAGGGCTCTGCACCTCACTACAGAGAGTTTAACTTTAGTATTTGGTGGCTGTGGAAGTCAGAGCTGTCATTGAAAGCAGTATTGATATCATCTATATCTTTATCATCTATATCTGTATCTGTATAATCTATATCTATCTATCTGTCTGTGTTTCTCCAGACAGGAGGATCCCCTGCTCACAGAGGTCCTGCAGGGTCTGCTGGGGAAAGCATGCAAAGCAAAGTGCAGTAGTGTAGTGATTCAAAATATGTTTTTTATTCTTTTTAAACCCTGCTGGAAAATAACAAATTCCAGCATCTTGGAAAAAGGACAAAATACACAGTTGGGTAATAATGAAGCCTTCGAGGGCCTTTGATTGAGATAAATAGAACAAGTCACACCTGTCAGAGCTTATTGCTTAAGCTTGTTGTCGGGAGGTGACAGGTGTTTTGGTGGGGTTTTCTGTCCTTTTAAATTACTTTTTTTTTTCCTATTTTTTTAATGAAAGAACAGATTTGTCGTGTAAGAAGTGAATTCTATGGAAAATCTGCAGCTGTGGAATTACAGGGTATTGTTGCATCATCTCTGATCATATACAAAGGAAAGATTTAATTTTATTGCAGTGCTTTGAATGATGGCTTTGAACAGTAGTTACATTATTCATTGTAGAAGCTGTTTTTCTGTGATATAAAACAGGGGGAATGAAAGATTTCAGTATATCTTAAGGAAAAGTTCATTTAAATTTGTGGGAAGGCTGGAAGTGTATACTGGATTCAATTGCAGGACATAAACTCTTGGCTTTGCAGTTAGGTTTAAATTTCAATCAAACTGATTTTTTCTAATGTACGTTGCATTTTGTCTCCTTGTATCCCTGCTGAATTTGTGTATTAGAGGTGTAAATAAAGAAAATTTAAGGTAAGCCTTTTCAAAAATGCTTCAAGATACCTGAACAATCTGCTTGGTATTATATGATAAATACGAAAGTATTATTATCTTTTACAGATGTTTTAATGTAATTCTAATTACTAAATTAGCTTATTGATTTCCATGCAATTCCCTGGGAAGTTGTACTGTGAAAGGAAACACTGTATTTTTAGAGAGATGTCACATATTCTTTGTGCTAAACAAACTATAGAATTTCTGAATTAGCAATTTTTTTTTTTCAACCTTGAGAATACATGCTCTATTAGAATAATAATTAGAGAAATAGATTTTATACTTTCTAAGATATACTTTTGCCTTGGAATACTTAGTAAAGATGAAGTAACTGCTTTGAAAGTGTTTTTTGAAAATAACAATACTTTATTTTTCTACTCTCAGATTGCCACCTGACAGTTGTGCTTCAGTTTATTTTTGATCCATGAATTTTATGTAAAATACTATTTTACTTGTAATGTTCAATGGGGTGGTTGTTCCCCCTTTTGTTCCTTGTCTTATACTGGGTATTTAGGGCCAAGGCAGGAAGCCATTCAGCCGTGTTTGCTTTCCTGTGTTGAGCTCAGAGCTACCAAACTGTTCATATCAAACCTATTTCATAAATTGAAATGAGTTTTGGTAGCAGAGATTTCTTGATCTCACAGATTCTTTATGATCAACAGCTTCTATTTGATTATTAATTCTAATGAAAAAAAAATAGAAAGTATTTTAAGATGCCATCTAAATAAAAGTTTCCAAGAATGTTATTTTTATTTGAAGAGTTAACTTTTGGTGGCAGCCTGACCAGCATCCTTTTTCTGGCATATTTTGGAGGTGTTCCATGGGAACACGCAGCAAAAAGCTCCTTTGTCTCACCTGTCTCTTTAAAGTTCTTTTGAAGAATTTTGATTCTAAGACTCTGACTTTGTAGATGATGCCTCCTTTCCAACCAACATGCATAATCAGTGTACATCAGGACAGGAAAAATGTTTCTTACAATGATATTAACAAACAGGAGTGTTTGTGCAAGAACTCTTTCTAGGCTGCTTCCTTCCTGCCCTTCCCATATTCTCTAGTGTGTGAAGTTAAATGCAGCTTCAGGAAAATATCTCAACAGATAAGGAACTATAAAGTATTCATAAATTATCTAAAAAGCAAGGATAAGTCCAGTAATAGTCTAAGGATTTATTTTTTAAAGTATTGTAATTACTTTTTAAAGTATGTAATCTTGCAAAAGAGGGAAATTTCTATTATGGAGTTTGAAAAATGAAAAATTATTCATAAAGAGTTTTTTTAATATTTATAGAAAGAAACATAATGATTCTACTCGCAAAGGGAAGTCCTAATAACTGAAATGAATTTTTAATTCTGTTTCAGCAATATGTGTATGTATTATAATCTGATTTCTACTTACATAGAATTTTAAAGGATTTTTAATTTGTAATGTAGTTTACATAATGTGCAATTAATGTATGAATAAAATAAAAGACCTATGATTTGTTCTTAATTATATAAATACATTTCTGTGAGTTATGTTGGCCTTGAATTTGTACCATTGTGTTTCATAGCAAAAGTAGCTTTTCAGTGAACATCATGATCTTCATGTAGTGAATTGAGTCTTTCACATATTTGCTTGTGTTTGCCAGCTCTTAGAAAATAACCCCTTTGTTGTATAGTAAGAAAAAAACAAATTTTCCTGTTAGTTGGGATGAAAAACAGATTTTAATTTTCTGCTTTGGGAGAGGGAAAAAAGGATTCCATTTTTTGCTGTCTGGCCTAAAAATACCAGCATTGATGAGTAACAATTGCAGTGCAAGACTTTGCACAGCCAGTGCTGTCATGAAATCTAAAATAGACTAAACATTTTAATCTCACCAAACTTAAACAAAATTAGTTTTTTTACAAGAACATATTTTGAAGATATAACTTGATGAAATGTTTTATGTGGGTGACTTGAGGTACTAAAAATAGAGGAGTATATAATTCAAAGCAGGAGATTTTTACTCAATTTTTTGACATATCTTGAGCTTTAGTTACTAAAAAATATTAAATGTCAATTTTGAAAAGCCAGTTATATATTATAAAATCTAATCATTATTAGATTTGAAGTATCAATATAAAACAAGTGACTGTGATAATCTTGCTGCAAAAGCTTGCCCCTCATTCCATACTTTTGAACTAAGCACAAAAAGACAAAACATCCCACAAGGCTCAGCACACACCTCACTCTCCAGAAGTGTGTAATTGTGTGTCACAGACCCTGCTGGAACTCCACACACTCCCAGTGCTCTGTGCTTGCTTCTCAGTAGGTGTTACAGATGGATTTGTGCCTCATGCCCTGGCTTAGGACACTTTTGGTTTTCTTTCCAGTCATTTAGATATTTTGCTTGCTACCACAGATGTGAAAGTGAAGAATGATGCACTATTTTCTGCAGGTTTTGATTCATAACATCTTTATATTGCTGGTTTTACTGCTTTTTCTAAGCAGCATGAAGATTTTATAGGTTTAATGCCTTTCTAAGATTTCTGTGGCCTTCAAGGTGAAAACAGGATTGGAAGGACTCTAACAGTGGTTTTAGTGCAGAAGTTTTGGGGTTTTTTCCCATTACCTGTATGAAGGTTATCCATACCTTTTGTCTGGAGAACATACTACCTTCGTCTGTTGGTCCTTGGAAAGACAGAGCAAGAGACAAGAAATATGTCTTTGAAAGTGCTTTTTGAAATAAATTTGGCCTTTCTGATGCACAGTCTGTCAAAAAAGAGGATTCTGTACAAAACACACCATTTCTTAAGTTTGAAACCCCACTTGGGAATGTGATAGCACAGATAAAATGAGGATCAAAATCACTCAAATTTAGGCTTGTAGAATTCAGTGACATTTCATGACAAAGGTTTTAAGACTTATTTTTTCCCCAAGGTTTCTCAGTTTTAGCTCACAGTTCACCTTTGATCTCAGAGCCCATTTTGTTTATGCTGGGTGTACTGTAGTGTTTGACCTTTGCTCTTCAGTCTTTGAGAAAGGCTTCCATAACTGATGTAGCTTTGTTTTCCCTCCTCTTTGCTCACATGAGCTTATATATTTGGACCATGGCTCCAATATTTTTTCACTCATGAGGGTGGCAGGAGTGGAACACGACACTGTGATTTACCAGAAGCCTTGTCTGTAGCTCTGCTGATAAACCTGATACTTTTGGGCATAGAGCTTTTCCTTAATGGGGAAAAAATACCTGGGCACTGCTTACTTAGAGAACTGATTCTGAGTTCCAATATATGAGCATCCTTTTAATATCATAAGCAGGTCCAAAATTGCAATAGTTCTGCCAAAAGAGCAAAACACTCAGATGGTTCAGGAGGTGCCTATGATTTGTTTTTGGGAAAATGACCACAATATTTTCTTTCCCTTTAGGTGGCAGTATATGACTTCGTTCTCCCAATTGCAGTTCCTCGGGCCAGTTCCCCACCTCCAGCTCCTGCCACGCTTTCGAAGCACGGTGCCCCCGCGCCTCTGCCACCCCCGGAGACCCCAGCTCTGCCCATCTGTAAAGTCAGAGCTGTTGGTGGGTGAACCAGGCCTTTAAACACCTGCTGGATACATCTATTTGGAGTGATATTTTTGCTTTGCAGAGGATGGCTACTTAATTGGAATTTGCGTAATTTATACATTTCTTAGAAACTTGCAAAATGTTCATGTTTTGATTTGTGTTTTTAAATATGCTTGAACCTGAACTTTCTATACCTAATCATGATGTGGAGAAAATATTTTTTTGGATAGCCATTTGCCTTATATAAAAATAGTTTACCAGAACTCTTTTTTGTGTCTATCCATTTATCAGTATTTCTAGACTACATCATGTAAATCCCAGTAATTACAGCAGTTCCTCTGAAAAGTGTAGAAAAGTAGAATGTCAGTCGTACTCTTCTGTAGAATACTCTTGTCAAAACTAGGATCTCTAGCTGTATTAAAAACTCCTTTAAAAAGCCTCTGAATGGCCCTCATCCCATCTGGCTTGTCAGAGGTTGTTAATAGCCAAAGTTACAGGCCATTTGCCTCAGCAAAGAAATTGATATCTTATATAATTCTTGTCTGCTTTTCTTAGAAATAATTTGTGGTTGTCTTTAGTCTCCTGTCTTATTCTTACTGTCATGTAGATCTATAAATTGTGAATATTTGAATACACTGGCTTTCCTAATCTCAGTTTTTAATTTATAACCACTTTTTATTTGAGGTGAGAGTGAAGTACATAGTGTCTTCCTAGAATGATTGTGTAATGCTTAAACCTCTTGGGAGCACTTAAGAAGGCTTGGCCAATTAAATGTGTAAAGCGGGGTGAAAGCAACTCAAATTTATTAGGATTTGTCTATATTTGATTTTTCCCCTTTGTTTTTCTCTTAAGTCTTTTGAGATCTTTTAAAATGTCAAATAAATCTGAGAGGCCGTCTTTAGATCTTATCATGAAAATAAATTCATATTAAATGTTTCTAAAATAAATGTAATTGGAGAACATATAGAATAAAGATGAATGTACATATGTATATGAGATTATTAGGAAACATATCACTAAGTGAAAATATGAATCCAAGTCACAAATTTATAGTGCAGAAGTTATTAAAGTGATATGAAGAGAAAAGAAAACATTTATTGCCTTTTCCCTTTCTTTGTGAAATAGATGCAATCACTAAATCTCATGGATAATTAACAATCTTATCCAAATTTTATCACAAATTTATATTTCTGCTATGTAGAATTTCTTCAAAGTACATATATTTGCCAACAAGAAGTAACATAATATAAAAGTGAATATAATACTTTCAGGTCTAAGAAATAGTTGAAAAAATGAAGTGTGGTGTCTATTAAAATTTGAGTATTGGAATTAAATTCTTATTGAGAATCTTAATGGACGGGGAGGAGGCAGAGAAGTCTCAATAAGTTTTGTGACCACTCAGTATTTCATATAATCATATGGGTGCAGGCAAATAGCCAGTTTATTTTTACTGTTAAAAGAAGAGCTTGATGATTTGATTACATTCTGACAACTTAAAAATTATGTCTGTTATTAAATAATTTCAGATTATCAGGTTAAAAGCTAAAAACTGACTAAGATGTATCTTGCAAGTTCTAAGCTTTGATTTGGCAAATATGGCTAATTCTCCCTGCTGGATGCTTTATGGCACATTAGTTTTCTGCTTTTACAATTTTTATTTTCCTGGGGTAGTTGTGGTTGACTGGGATTCAGACTGCATGGGACAGTGTGATTGACACTTAATATCTTGTATTTGCTGTTTATTTTGAGGGTTGTTCACCATGAGAAAATAATCACCCTGATCTTGGGGTAGTCAGCCCTGTCTTTTAACTTCACTGTACTTCATATATTTTCAATCCATCAGGAATCTGTTTTTTGATTTTTTTTAAAAACAAAGTTTGTAAACTGTTTTCAGCACTTGGGAAGGAAAGCAGATCTCTTACTTTAATACCTATAGGAATTTTCCCTGCTCAAGCGTTTATATGTATGTAGGAAAGAACTGAAGGAGAAAAATCTCAAACAAACAGGATATAAAACTCAACTGGAAAAAACACAAGTCTAATCTAAGCCTGGTACAAAGGAGAAGTTTGTACTATCAATGTAATGCCCTCATGGGAGCTGACATATTTTAATAATCCAAGTCAGTCTTTTTGTTGTGCTGCATTCTCCTGGTACAGGCAGTTTGTGTGAGAGCTGAGGACTTTGTGAGTGATGTAGTTGTGTGTTGGTGGAGGGGTTCCAGCAGATCCTGTTCCTACTTTGAAATAATATTACTTTATAGAGCTTATGTGCCTATGATTTAGAGAAATGCAGATAGTATTGCTGTTTAGATGGTGTGATATATGTGATTAGGAAATTCTTTGGGTTTTTTAGGGGGAGAAGAGAATTGATCAACACTGGAAATGGAGCAGATGTGCAGATTTTAATGAAAGGATTCTGTGTCCTTGCTAGGTTCATTTCCAGTGCTGTTTCCAAGAAGTAAGATGAGGCTTAAAGGTGTGGGAACACATACCTCTGTTTTTCTAAACTCACACTTTAAAAATTCATATGTTGGGATGATTTTGTGTTAATCCTCTATGAAATTAGGGGAAATGCTGTTTTATATAAAATCTTGCAAGTCATGTCTGATGGTTATTATAAGAAATGTAAGTGCATTCATCTGCAGAAGGAAGTTCACGTGGCTCTTGTGATAAGAAGGAGAGGTGCTATAACTCTGGTAGATATAAAATTTAAGCAATTTTAATTTTTCTAAAGAGTCATAATAAGGCCAAGTTAAATTACAGTAATCATGTATATAGTATGGGAGCATCAAAAAGGGGAGAAATATTTTCCCTAAACACGTACAGAAACAAGGATTTTATGAAGGTCAAGTGTTTTTGAGAAAATTTTTGAGAAACATTTGGAAAACTTTGAGAAAATATTTGGCAAATGATGCTGTATAAACATTTTAAATTGTTTTTTCCAATAGGACTTAAACCATTTGTGGAGTTCTCCTCAATGGAATTTAAATTTGAACAACATTCGAGTAACATGCGTTCCAGCACTGCTGATAGCAGTATGAATTGTCAGGTAATGACATTGTCATTGTCATTTTATTCAGTTTTTGATTTCATGTTTGTCTTTTAATTGCTATAAAATTTTTCCAAAATTTAAAATTGGGCTTGTATTAACTCTGAAAATAAGAAAATATGGACACTATGAGAAATTGACCATGAATTGTGTAAGAAATAAATATGAATAGTATAATTCTGAAGATTTTCTGCATCTGCCTATACCAGTAAATGAGACAGTGATGGTGCCAGGATGCAACTGATTTGTGCCATGATGGGCCAAACTGCTGTCCCAATGCCTTGTATAGTGACTGTGCCAACTGACACTCTCCCAAAAAATTCCTTGTCATGACTTATGGCATAATAGGGGAAAAAGGCACTAAATTTAATATTTGCAACACAGATAATTTGCAGGAATGCAAAACATACCGTAACATAATTAATTGTTTTTAATTTCTGAGGGCTTTGGTTAGAAATTAGAAAAAAATATTTTTGGCAATGATGAAAACACTTGAAATGCTTTTTCAAGTGCATTCAGGAAGCAATGATAACAAAAAGTCAAGGCATTTTCCTAGCTTGGCATGTTTCAAAAGCTGAGAGAGTAACTCTGAGATAAAGGAATTTAATTTTATTTTTTTGTTTCCACTGTCATCTTACTGAATTGAAAGAATGGGTTTTGAAAATCTATTTTGAACTTCTTCAATTTTCAACATGTCCTCCTGTAAGTCTAGATGTGAGACATGTGTTTAGTGCTTTTTTCAGGAATAAGTCCTCATTCTGTTTGTCTGAGCACTCCCACAGTGATGCTTTGATCTATTTACCTCATTTAACTGAGGTTTTTCCATTCTGGAAAGAAAGTATTCTCTTTGTGAATGTGGTGAGTGACTGGAAAGCATCTAATCTGTGCAGATAGGATACTCACCTTTGCACCCCACAGATATAATAAACTGAGTTCTTCTTGCTTTCCCTCTGGTGTGTTTGCACAAGGAATGCTTGGGAGAAAGCAATGTGAAAAGTATCACAGTGTTTGCTACTTTCCCTCTTTCAACATCACTTCTTTTCTGAAAATATTTACAGAACCTTGTCCTGAAGTGTCTCTCAGAAGAGGCTGTAATATGGAAATTGAATTTTGATGATGCAGACAAAAATATAGAAGATGGTATTTTCAGATTTAGTCTGAAGCATGGACGTCTTCTTAAAGAAGAAGAAGTCAGTATTTCTGTGTTCTTCTGGCCTCGTAAGTAATTTTATGAATTCTTCTATAGACTGGCCATTTGCATAGGGATGTTTAAATGGGATTTTATGATGAATCAATACTAGTACTTATTTTGATCAACTAAAGGTTTTTTTTGGTTCTGAGACAATAAGACAGATGCAGACCTAACAAAAAGCATGGAATCACTGTCTTTGAAATTGCATTATTTGAAAAGTCTGCTTTACACATAGAAAGCATCAGGTTTTTCACACATAAAGCATCAAGGACTTGGATAGGTATATCATTTTCAGTGCTGCTACTTCAGGTGCATTTAGGTTGACTGACTTAGGTAGTAAAGCTTTCCAAGGAACTTGGAATGCTTTTAAAATTTACTCTAAATAGCCATAGTTTAGATGAGAATAGAAATTTTTTACTTCAGTAAGGTTTAAAATCACTTCTCTGTGGTATTTTTGGAGTAGACTGGTCAGGCAACCAGTCCCTAAGAAAAAAATATGTAAAATAGATTTCTAACAAAACTTGGAAGAAAAAAGGAAGATGATAATCAACCACATAACTCCAGAAAAGGAATAGAAAAATAGGAAAATTAAGATTCTACTTTTTCCTTACCACATGTTTAGAGTAGACAGAGATATACAAGATTCGTAGGGTGTAACACTGTACTTGAGCTGATAAATACCACCAGCAAATGCAACTGATGCCCACAGAACCCCATTCTGTTGACAGTTTCAGTGCAGTACATTTGGGGCTGCATTGTCAAGGGGGAGAAAAGTTGTTGTGTCAGTTGGATCTGATGCGGAGTCAGCAAGTGAGCATCCCTGTCCAAAAGAAAAATGTTGCTGTTATTCTTCATCATAGCACTGAAATCTCTAACCTCAATTAAGCACTGGAAGCAATTTAATATAAGTAAAGAAAAATCAAGATATAAGACTCTTGCCATGACTTTATATGATAAATTGAGAAGACTGCATTAAGTATTGTTCTGTAAATGTTGTGAATATGCAAGAGCAGTGTTTAATTGCACATGTTGCTTGAAGTTGCTTGTTGCAGACTGTGAAGCAGAGAACAGCATAAAAACAAAAGCCAATATTTTGAATTACTGGATAAATTGTATGTGTAAATGCAGATGTGTATATATACATAAATATGGCTGATAAATTACTGTAATTTGAAGTTATCTGTATTTTTGCTATGTTCCCATATCTTTTGTTTACAGAAAATCATAAATAACTGTAAAGATCAATTACCCTTAATTCAATGTTTTAAGAATTTTCCCATGATTTATATCCTATTTATTCTGTACCTTCAGTGCATATCATTACTCTCTCTTGTAAGAGAGCATTGGATACATCAAAACCCACACAGGAGACCTAATTAATGAACATGGGCTGCTAATCACTTTCATAGGCTTGTGCTGTAAAGTTGTAGTATGTGGGGGGTAAAAAACTGTAAAATGAACTTTGAGTGTGCATTTGGGTAATTTATTTAAATATGCTGCAGCAGTTATGGTAGAGCACAAAATGCTATAATAATCTGCAATTTTTAATTAAATGGAAGAGCTTATGTTGGTGGTAAAATCATGCTAACTGTTAAAAAAGTACTCTAAAAATAGAGATTTTCAAAAATTGAAGACATATTAATATGATCCTCTTCTGCTGTTTTATGGTATAATGCATTAGCAATCTAAAAAAATTTTCACTGTATCTAATTTTGATATGAAAAAACTTTTCTGCAGCAAAGGAAGTTATAAGGAATTTGTGCTCTTGTGTTCCCTTACTGGGAGTTCAGAGATGCTGGAAGATGTGATGATTGTGTAATGGGCACAAATGACAACTTTGATACTTTGATTGTGTGGTCTTTTGTTTTTTATTTTTTTTTTCCTGCAACAGCAAGATATTAACTAGCTGTGACCTTTAACAAATTCTGTGAAGAAACTATTAGTTTACTTTTGAGTATTTTTTTTTTTTTGGTAGGATACCTGTAAGTTCTAGCTGTCTTTGGCTTTTCTGCTTTGAAGTCTGAATTTCACTGGATGCAAATTGCTCTGTGGTACCTATTAATGTTGAAGGGATATAAATGCAGTAACACCTGAACTATCATAAGGTCCAAGGCAACTAAACTACAAATGTGCTTTTGGGAGACAAATGTAGGAACTGCATAACCATATAATACAAACTTAAGAGGGTGAGAAGAGCAGAGGATGTTTTTCCTTTCTTCTCATAAACTGTGAAAATATATTATAGAGTTAATATTCCTGGAGAAGAGAAAATATTTCCCATATAATTCTACATATTTTCTTAGCCCTTGGCAGATCAGATTGGCAATTTTTTAAGTACCATCAAATATCCCTAAGGAAAATGTTCACATTTGCTGGATAGAAATTAATGGTGGTTTATCAGAATGGTAACAGCAGCCCAGGCTTTGACAGGAATCATGAAAGGTGTGAGGAGTAGAATAAATTCATGACTTCAGCTGTCAGTTCAGGACATAATTCTCATTAAATTCTAAGTAATTTATTTAACTTGAAATATCCTGAAAACACACATCCTAGGCATTCCAAACTAATGAAAAAATATTAATAAATGACAGAATTCATGTGTTTTTGTCTTTGTGTATGTTTAAAATGATTGTGCTATCACATTGTCCTGGTGTTTCTGATGTAAGCAATAATTTATTGGTTTACATTCTATGCTGAATTTTGGTGTTAGTAATGTGTGGATCCACACACAGAATGATCAGTGAGGCAGGATAGGCAATGTCTGTTCTGCTCTTTGGGTGAGCTAGGGATTCTATGGCATGGAAAGTGTAGAAGGAAAGTTTGTATGAGAAAAGCTTAACACTGCTATTGCCTAACTTTGAAACTATGGTTAATACAAATATTTAAAAATGTGAGTTAGTGAAAAATTCACATTCTTTGGTACTGACATATGCTCCTGTACTTTTCTTCCTTCATTGTGTTCCATCCTTATGTTATTTAATGGTTATACCCTTTCACTTCACCTTGTCATACCTATGGATGAAGAGAGGACACCAGAAATATGGTTTAGTTACAGCCCAGCTGTAGGATGGGCTGGTACATGGGAGGAGCTTGTATAAAACATTCTTTCTTAGAAGCTTGTAAAAAATACCCTGTTTGGCTCTTCATCCATCTCCATGACTTTTTTTCTGATGCTTTCTCACCTTTCCTTCATGAAAGGGCAAAGTGCCAGAGGAAGATGTATTCCTGTTGTATCAAAACCTAGAGGCAGAATCTTTTTAGCCTCCTCAGCAGTATTGTCTCCTAAAGCTGATTTACATTTAACACAGAATTAGTCAGATGTTGCAAACAGGGCAGCAGATTCCCCTTAGAGCTGGTTTTCAGTTTGCTTTTTCATGTTTGCTGGTTTGAAATGAAGGGATCCACAGGTCATGTTCTGGTGACATAACAGAGTCCATGAAGCTCTTCTACTGTCACCTCCATTAGGAAATTAGCTCTTACAGGAAGGGAGAAAGACAAGTACTTTGAAGACACTAGATTTTGTGCTTTTTTAATGTAAACAGTGACAGCTCTTTCTCAAGTTGTGAAAGCAATGATCTGAGATCATCTGAGAAGACCCCGTCATGTATTTTGTTCTGTGATATGTATGTGTTCATGCAGACATATAAAATACAAAATTTATTTTTGCTATCTTAATTATTAGGTGATGGTGTTTCCATCTGATCTAATTGAGGGGAATCAAAGGAAAAGGTGTTTTTTCTCAAAAATTCAAAGCTCAAACTTTTTGGTTTGTTTGTTGTTGTTTTGCAACACATCATTGCAGATTTATTTCTAAATCCAGAAGTTTTTAATAGTTTGCCCTCAAAATTGCTGATTTTGGTAATTCTTCAGCAGGTGAGAATGACTGAGGGTTGGATAAATGGCACTGCATAGTTTGGAATGTCACTTTCATAGTTCAGCACCTGTGGAAGGAAGTACTTAGTTCCCTGTATCAGTGAAAAAAAAAAAGTGTTTTTCCCTCCTAGAAAGAACTGCCTTGCAGCAGGGAACAAGGTGCCTGAGAAGGGGCAGCACACAAGGAAATCTTTATCCCTGCTGTTGTCATGCCCAGCTATTCTGTAGAGAACACCTGGAGAAGGATATTTGGTCATCCCTTCCCTTTTGTTTTTGGTGGACTTGGCAATATTAGGGTTGCAGTTGGACTTGATGATCCTTAAGATTTTCTCCAAGCTGAATGATTCTGTGAAATGGGAGATGCTCTGAGTGGAGGCTGGAACCTCCTGCTGCCTTGTGTGAGGCTGCTTGGCCACTCTGTAGGTTTTGGAGCCATCTTTGAAGTGGTGTAATTGCACTCTTAAAAGGTACCAACTTGTCCTTGTCTTGGCAGTCAGATGCTTCCAATAGTTACCCCTTTATAAAATAAGCTTTCACTGTGTCAATTAGTGTAATTTAAAGTATGACTGCAATTCTTAAAATTCTGCTGTTGTATTGGTATTGTATATAATGGAATATTTATGCAATTATGTAATGGAATACAAATATAATGGAAAATTTATGCAAGAAAAAAATTCTGACAAGTTAAAAAAAATGTGAATTTCTTGTCGGCTGAAGGCAAGTGTTCTGAGCTTTATTAATAAATACTCTTCTCATACAATATTTATGTTATGTTAAGCTACATTTTGAGAAAGAAAGCAGTACTAAATTAAAAAAAAAATTAATAACAAACAAAACTTCCAACCACAAACCTCTGACTATAACTCTTTTACATTCCTGTATTTATGGTAATATATATATATTTAAACCTATTCAACAGCTTGTGCTGGGACATACACATCTGAAATAATCATGTATCTAAATGATGATCCATCACGATACGTGCTTAGATTGTCTGGCACACTGAGGTCACCAAAAATGGATTTTCATCCCCCCTTCTTAATGCTGATGCCAGTTCCTCTGGGTGTGGAAAGTGAAGGAGTCGTCACCATCATTCCATGGGATTTTATGAGGTAAAAATCTCAAAGTATATTTATTACAGAAATCCTGAATAATTCTTTCTTCCATTCTCTTCTGAAAATGTGAATTAATATTTGTTTGTGAATGTTAGTATTAATTTTATGCTCAGCAGAAGAATCTGTTTATTTAAGAGAAAATGAATTCATATTGTTGAATATTAAACAAGCCCATATTTTTTCCTCAAACATACCTGCTTCATGAAGTGTCTATCTTCTGATATCTTCACTCTGTGAATTTATATCATAAATGTAAAATTACTATGGATAGCAAAAAAATTAAAAGCAGAGACTTACCAGGATTTTTTGTTCTGTTTAGCCAGATATTAAGGTTTTAAATCTTATTTATATTTTTTACATTGTGATAACATAAAATCTTTCTGTCATTTTATTTTTTCTACTCCACTGGTTTGAGGATTAGCTAATTGAACAGTTGGTGGGGTTGTAGTTCTTGATGTTTTTTTTTTTTTTCCTTCTTTCCATGTGAGGTTTTATTGAAAAGGACAGCAGAAGTGTTTTAATCCTGCCCCTTGTTTCAATAAGAAATCTATATATTTTTTATTTGTCTGTGGATCGCTCACTTCGTCCTGGTACTTGAATTTAAAAGAGAGACTTTTTGTAATCTTTATATAATGTAGTATAATTTAGCATTGCAACTATTCAAGTTTTTAAGATTTAGCTTTTCTGCTTGTAATTAGTAAAGAGCAGTAATATTTGTTTGCTATGCTTGTGTAGGTATCATTTCTATACTAGAATTACAGCAAAAATTTCCTTTTGTTATAAATTAATTAAATTACCTTCAAATTATTATTGTCTTGTCTTGTCTGAGTTGTGCTGATTTATCAAGTGATTTGTCTGTGGTCCAGCTCAGTGGCTGGAACTGAAGGGATTCCACATGGGCCTGGACTGACTGCTGTTCTTATTTCAGAGCTGAAACCTTTAACTACATAACTGCATACTGAAGGATCCTCAGCATCTTCACAAATTTCCCCTTAATATTTCTCTTTTATAACTTGCTTTAACTTATTTGTGCAATAGTGCAGTTTAATGAACACTAATGAAAGTTTTAAGTTTCAGAAAACTTTGTGCCTTTTGTAGCACAATTAGTAGAAATTTCATTTGGATGTTCAGATATTGTGGGTCAGCATAAAATGTTCAGATACGTACAAAGAAAGCAAAATAGCATCTAAATGATAGAAGAATTTTATTTTTTAAATTAGTTTCATTTGATTTGCACTTGAGAACTAAAGTTGTTATTCTGTATTCAACTGAAAGAGTTTTGTGAATGTGAGAATCTATGAATTAACTTTATTACTGCAATCCTGTGACCACAAACACCTACTATTTATGTTTAACACAGGCAATCACGAATTAGAGTTCGACTTCCTGAGCTTGAACTTGCAGATGGTTCCAGGACTTGCCCTTTTTCTGTGCAGTTCCCAGAGGGACAAAATACTGTTCTTTCATCAGCTGGCACAACTAATAAACTGACCTGCCGTGTCAGCTTCAAATCATCTAAGCCAATGTCATTTTTAGGGGAGATGCTCTTCATCGATCAAGAAGAAAACAGGTAATGTGTGCAATTCAGATCCATCTGGGGGAAGGCTCCAGACCAAGTTGGATATAAGACAAAGAACTCACAAGGATTGGGTAAAGAAACACAAGAATCCTCTGAAAAAAAATGAAAATTTATTTCTTTTTTCCAACTGAATTACAATTCAAAACTGAAAAATTCAGCTTTGGTCTCTTAGGTAGAATGCATCTAAGTGTCCATCTTAAGGTCTTGTTTCAAGATCTCATTTGTATCTACTGGTAACTCATCTCTTGTTCAGCTCTGTCAGTGATGGGATGAGAGGGTAAATCCAAGAGGAAGAAAGATGGGCACTGTTGCTATTAAAGTCATTCCTGTATTTAGTATTTTCACTTCAACAACTATTTTGAGGGATAAGTAATTCCATCCTGCAGCTTAGAATAGGCTTTTAAACAAACAAACAAAAGCCTAATTTTTTTATTATTTTGATGCAAGGGTTATGGATCTTTAAGTTATTGCTGCTCTCTGGGTTAATATTTAATATTTTTCTGTCTAGATTGTCAGCCAAGAATCTATTTGTTATTAATTTTATTTAATTCTAGGATTTAATCGTTGTGTGGGGTGTGATTCATAAATCTGTGTGAAAGCTTGTTGTAATTACAAGAAAAGGATAATTTAAGCTTATGATCAAGTCTGAAATGTAGCTTCTGAGCAGGCACAATATTTAGTTTTAATAACTTTTTATATGATGCACTAGCAGCTTCTCAAACCTTGTTATAGAGAAATAAAAATTCCTCCTGTGTAATAAAATTTTTCTATATTTGCCATTAAAAGGAAATAAAAAATATAACCCTCAATGTAAAGACAAACTGAATGTGTTTTTTGAAAAAAGATAGCAAATAAAAGTAATCTAAGTAACCTTAACAGCCATTCCTGCTCATGAGGGTGAAAAAATTAATGCTCCAGAATGTCAAATCATCTTAGAATCGTTGCTAGATTTTAAAATGTAGAACTAAAGTATTTGTTAAAGGACAGAACTCATAAAAGCAGTTTACTAATGAATATGGGTTTTTCTAACAGTTGAGTTGTGGGTGGCTTTAAGAGCAGGTGATATAAAACCTGAGCAAAACTAGGTGATATAACACAGCATCAGAAATAAAAGAATGATGTGTGTGTCTTAGGTCAGCGTGGCAATATTATTCATATTGGCTTTCAGATGAAATTATTTTTATTGTAACCAGAAATAATTCTTTCCTTCCCTTAGAAAAGTCTGAGTAAGCACCCAATTCTTTAATCCTGACCGTTTCCTTCTTGTTCTAATAAACTCCATGATAATTCCATGATAAATCCAAGTCTGGCTAGTACTGCTAGTATCATTATGAGCTTTGATATTGCACTCTGTAAAAATATGTAGCTGGAATTTCTTGTTCTCTGCCTATCTTCCCATCATTGCTGCCAGCCCCCATGGGAGCCCTGTGCAACGTGTTCCAACTTCAAAACTGATTCAACTAATTATTTAAGCATTTGAACAATTTGTTTCAAACTGTGTATCTAATGAATTTAAACTGCTTTGTTAATTTGAGTATTTTAGAAAGACAAGATTTCAGGGTCTTCTCGATCTTTAATAATAAAACAATGAAACCTGTAACCTTTTATAACACCCATAAAAGCTAACTGATCTTGAAAAAGTTCCTGGACTGTTTAATAGGCCGTGAAATCTCACAGTATCAGTTGCCGAAGATGTATTAATTTGTCAGGTGTTCTCTCTTTATATTTCCATTTTCAAAGTGATAATATGTACTTTAAAATGATTTGAACTAAATTTTTGAACTTCAACTCCTATTCTGTGTTCTGTGATATTAAAATAAGCAAGTCAGGATTATCAGAGGTTGGTAAAATATTGTATTCTACAGCTACTTAGAAAAAAAGCCTTAACTTCTAAGCAGAACTAGTTCTAGGCATATTTCAAAGCAGGAGTATTTGAGAAGAAAAACACTCCATGGGGTTGATCCTGGCTGGATGTCAGGCACCCACCAAAGCCTCTCTGTCACTCCCCTCTGTGGCTGGAAAGGGGAGGGAAAATATAATAAAAGGTTCATGAGTTGAGATAAGAATAGAAGAGAGATCACTCACCAAATACCCTCATGGGCAAAACAGACTCAAGTTAGAGATATTAATTAAATTTATTACTAAAAAAATCAAAGCAAGATATTGAGAACTAAAATACAACTTTAAAAACACCTTCCCTTCACCCCTCTCTCCTTCCTAGCTCTACCTCTTCCCCAGCAGTGGAGGGAAACAAGGAATAGGCTTGTGGTCAGTTCATCTCACATTGTTTCTGTTTCTGCTCAGGGAGAGGAGTCCTTCNCTCATGGGCAAAACAGACTCAAGTTAGAGATATTAATTAAATTTATTACTAAAAAAATCAAAGCAAGATATTGAGAACTAAAATACAACTTTAAAAACACCTTCCCTTCACCCCTCTCTCCTTCCTAGCTCTACCTCTTCCCCAGCAGTGGAGGGAAACAAGGAATAGGCTTGTGGTCAGTTCATCTCACATTGTTTCTGTTTCTGCTCAGGGAGAGGAGTCCTTCCCCTGCTCCACCGTGGGCTCCCTTCCATGGGAGCCAGCTCTCCATGAACTTTTCCAATGTGAGTCCATCCCATGGACAGCAGTCCTCCCCAGATTGCTGCAGCGTGGGTCCCTCTGCCATGGGGTGCAGTCCTTCAAGGACAGCCTGCTTCAGCCTGGGTCCCCCATGGGGTCACAAGTCTTACCAGGAAATCTGCTCCAGGGTGGGCTCCTCTCTGCACAGGTCTGCAGGTCCCAGCCAGGACCCTGCTCCAGCACAGGCCTCCCATGGGTTCACAGCATCCTCTCAGCATCCCCGTGCTCCATTTTGGGTCTCCTCCACAGGCTGCAGGTGATCTCTGCATCCCTGTGCCCTCCCTGGGCTGCAGGGGCACAGCTGCTTCACCAGGGTCTCGCCATGGGCTGCAGGGGAATCCCAGCTCTGGTACCTGGAGCACCTCCTGCTCCTCCTTCTGCACTGACCCTGGTCTCTGCAGAGCTGCTCCTCTCACTGATTCTCACTCTCCTCTTCTCGGCCTGCAATTACATCCGTGCCATAACTTTTTCAAAATTCTGAAGTGTATTACCACAGAGGTCTTGCCACCATTTCTAGTTGGCCCAGCCTTGGCCAGTGGCACGACAGTCTTGGGGCTGGCTGGAGTTGGCTCTGATGGAGGTAGAGGAAGCCTTCCAGAAGCTTCTCAAATCCACTCCTGTAGCCCCCCTCCACTAGCAAAACCTGGCCATACAAACCCAATGCACTTAGTCTCTGTAGTATTTAGCTTTTCTAAATTCAGTTCTAAAATGTCAGTAGGATTGATTCACATAGCCCATACTTAGTCCTAAGTAATAATGACTTTTTTGCTTTTAAACAGAGTGAATGTTGGCTAGAGAATAGATAATGTTTGATTTGGCTACTTTACAGAAAACATTTGAAAGACAACAGGGAATCATTTTTTTATAATAGAGCAATATTAAATATAACTGTAAAAGAAAACTGAAAAGATATATGGTTGTCATTTATGCAATAATTTACTCTGTGCACAGATTGCATTAAATGGAACATACGGAAGTGCATTAATTTCTAATAAATGCATAAGTGCATAATTCTAATATTACTTTAAATCTTTTTGCTTTCTTTTTGCTCCTTTGAATCCAAAGCAGAAGAAATGATTCTTCCTTACATAGGACTGATAGGAATTCAGAAGTAAAAGTTAACATAAAATCTAACACTGTCTTGAGAAAGTATTTAATAAATGGGAGAAACATTTAGCTATGACATGTATTTTGCAAAAAAAACCCCTCTGCGAACATGACATGTTTATATATTTGTTCTCTGATTATTATTATTATATATTTTAATTTGATGATTATACAAAGAGTTTAGCAGAAAAGAAATTTTTCTGCCATCTTGATTGAAATAACATTTAACTTACTATTTCTGAAAATAAGTAGTAAACAGGCAATCAAAGAAAATGGTGCTCTGGCCAGCAAAATGTACAATGATCCCCACATGTGGTGGGGATGGGTTGGTGTGTCATTGATGACATAAGTGTGCTAAGGTCTTTTCCTCCCATGTTCTACAGTTCTCCCTTCCCTCTCCCTCTACCATGGAAGCCATGGAAACTCATGAAGTTTCTGAATTTATTCACATTATTCATGGCTGGAACTTCAGGAAGAGAGAATGTCAGGGAATGTAGCCTCTAATAACAATATGATAGCACTGAGACACAGTCACTAACCCAATTATGGATTGGTTCCAGTTGTTTTGATAGTCCATCAGATCTCAATGTCTCACAGGGAAAAACCTTCCCTTTGCTCTCGGGAAGCGTGCCCAAAGCATCCAGCTCTTTAATAGGCACTGCTGGCAAATGTCAAATCCATGTATTCTGCTGGCATGCCTGGGAAGCAGGAGCTGTCAATTTCCTTCAATATCATTCACATTTCATGAGAAAGCAGGGAGCTAGGAAACATTGGAGTTCTTGATATTTGCATGCTGCTTTGCAGCATTCATCTGACCTAAGAATATGTTGGCATTTTACCTCAGATAGTTGAGAGTGCTTTTGAAAACAAGGATGGTCCAAACCCATTAATCACTCTGTTCTTTTCTGTGCTTGTGGCTTTCTGTCATTGTAATGGTCCCTGACAGCTGAAGCATCTCTTATTCAGGAATTAAGTGCCAACGTCACTGCTGCTACTAGAAAAAAATGTGGATGCTTTCCCAGCTATAACTCTTACATATAGCATGAAATTATGTGTCAGCCACTATTCATTGTTGTATTATGTTGGTTGCTGGGGAAGCCTGAGCTCCTACTACAAAGGATAAGGACCCTTTAGTGTGGGGGAACTGCTTATTCGTGCATAATGGCAGAGCTGGCATGGCTCATCTTTTCTTCTTTCTTCCAGTTCCATCATCTCTGTATCTATTCTAGGATTTTTGAGGGGAGGGAGGAGGGCAGGTCTTTATTGATATTTAAATTGCAACTTCCCAGCATCTAACTTGTTCTTTATTCTTAAAGATCTGTAAAATGCCACACTCTTAGGGAAAGTTTTCTTTTGTCACTAATCAGTTCTGCAAGAAATTTGTTTTGTTTCCTAAACTGGCAGTGTGAGTTTATCTTAAATATTTTTTTATATTTACACAAATGATGTTGCTACAGGAATTTGTCAGTTAGATGCTAATGGATTTGGATTTTTTTTCCTCATTAGAAATTTAGTGATATTCTGCATCTCTTAATGAATATTATTGAAGAAGGGTTATTTAACTATTCCAACATACTTAGAACATTTGGGGTACACTGATGCAAAAAATCACTTGTTTGTACTTAGGAAATACCTGAAATGCTATAGAGCAGATTAAAATGGATAAATATATTTTGATTTGGGTTCTTTTGTCTTTCCACAAACATTAAACAAACAAAGTAATGAAAAAAACCTCAGAGTTTCTTTAAGAGAAGTGAGAGAACTTCTATATAAGCTTTGTTTTACAGTGTTGAATGGTATTTTTTTGTCATCACAGCTGGAGCTTTACCTTTGGTGATCAGCAGGTTTCAGATGTTGGTAAACACAATATATTTAATGGCCATTCTTCTGTCTGTGTTCTTTGGAAATATGCATTAGGGAATAAACACTGGAGTAGCTGTGGCAATGATGGTTCATGTAGATAAAAAATTTTTTACTTGCTTTAGTAAGCATTATAAAACCAAATACACTGAATAATTTAACGTAATAGTGACTTCACATTTGCTAGCAATACAAGTACCTTTCATTCCAACAGAATAATAAAGACTTTTCTAATATTTAATTGGACACTGCTGCAAATACAAAATAAATATGTTGTACACGACTCCTAGTTTTGTAACATCATTTCTTTAATGATGTTGTAAGTAAAGGTCAGTGGTACAAGATGCTTTTACATGTACAGAAAGCACATGTCTTTGTTATCTCTCTTCTGTATTTGTATGCTAGTATGAATGCTTTTCTATCTAGTACCCTCTGACTCAGTTCTTCAAAGGCATATGATAAACATATCACCTAGCACCTGCACTTTTCTGCCATGTGTCCTTGTGAATGGAGTGGCGTTATTTGAGTCTCAGATAAAATTTTTAGGTACAGACTCATTCTTGAATTTTGTTGCAAATAGCACTTCTGGGAAAATGCTGTAATAAAGTACTTACTGATGATAAGTGGACTGGTGGCCAATAAGTGAGTTAATATTTATTACCACACAATGCCAAAGGTTAGAATGACCTTCTAGAGATCATCTTGTCCCCTCTTCAAGTAATCAACTCTATTGCCCAGTTGATTTTTTCAGTCTCTTCAAGGATGAGACTCCATAACCTTCTCTGGGCAGACTTTTCCAATGTTTAGCGATTCTCATGGTTTTGGTTTTGGTTTGTTTTTTTTTCTCTTATGGTGAGATAGAATTTCCTGTATTTCAGTTTGTAATCTCTGCATTTTCTGGTCTCACTGAGCATCATTGAGAAGAGTCTCCTTCTTCCTTACTCCCACCTCAGATAATTGTGCACATAGACAAGAGCCCCCTGAGCTTTCTTTTCTCATGAATCTGAGCACTCACGCCTTTCAGTCTCTCCCCACACAGGAGCTTCTTCAGTCCCTTTTACATCCCTCAGTCCTGACTTTCACCATCTCATGCTCACTGCATGGAAGTTTAATCCTTATGATCAATATCAGCTGCAGAATCAGTTGTTGGCTTGCAGGATTCATCCCCTCCTCCTCAATATGTGCATTGTGTTTGCTGTTGGCTGGGTGTGTTTGTGTCTCTTATTGTGTTACCACAGGAGCCAAGGAGGCACATCCAAGGAACAGGGAAGAGCTTTGCTTGGGGCAGCACCCCGAGCTCTGAGGGGTTTATTTGTACACAGATGCTCTCTTGTGGGGCTGTTCTTTATTTCCTATATTGTGCAGTTACTTCTTTGCTCTGAGTAGTTTCGCTCATGGAATTTGTGTGAGTGGTTCAGTCATACTGCAGGTGTTCTCAAGCACACTTTTCTGTGTTACACTACTGTGCAAATCTGAGCATGAAGGAAGATTTCCCTGGATCCCAAACTGTTATTTAGGATGGAAGTGGCTGAGGTGCTCACCTCAAAATGAGAACTCAGGAAGTTGGCTGTGTGATAATACAGACATCTGAGTTCCTTTCATATAACTTGAGAGCTGTCTCTCGTTAACCTCTGTACAGCTTTCTTCCCCACCTGCCTCTCACTCAGTTGTCTGAAGTTCACCTGAGTGCCTGCAGAGTATTGACAGTTGTCATTTATCACAGTAAAGTCATGAGTTGGAAGTTGCAAACCTTTCTGTGTTGTAGTTATTGATCCTGTGTGTGTTTAAATGGTTGGTAAAGGTAGAACAAACAAGCCCTGACACTTGTTTTGAGCATGTACAGTTGTACATTTTGTGCACATAGGTAGGTGTGGATGTGCCTCTCACAGCCATCTGTCCTGCTGATGCTCTCCTGCTGAGATTATTTGCTGAATAAAAGCAGAAAGAATGATGTTTGCTGCAAGAAATATTATTCTGCACATTGCAAGTGGCCAGAGCCCTTGCCTTGCCCCCAGCCAAGTTTCCAGCAGGATTAAAATTTCCTAAGAGCAAAACAAAGCATTGCAGAGCTAGACTATTTACTTAAATGACTATTAGATACCAAATTGGAATCCCAATGAGAATATTTACCTGTAAGAAAGTTGGCTATGGATTTTTTTGGAACCTTTCTCTATTTATTCAAGTTGCCCTGAAAGCGATGTCCAAGAATGTTGTGTTTGGAGAGTGAAGTATGAAGGAGGAAACAAAACGACTTTCTGGTACTTTTAAAACATTTCTTTTTTCCTTGATTATGTTATTCCACAAAAAAACCCCCAGTAAAATCTAATTATGTCATATTACAAATAAATTAATCAGAGAGGTCTTGTCATATCTTTTAATATAAATCTAAATTTGCAATAAATAAGAATTTCTTTTTGGTTGTTTCAAGGAAATAGAAAATATGTTCATTTATTCTGTGCAAGGTGTGTTTTCAATATGCATAATTCTCAATGTATTCAAGTAAGATGGATATCAGCATGCTGTTTGAATTAATAAAACACATTTTTCTTTTTACTTTTGACAGTTTAGTCAAAAAAATTAATTAAAATTAATGTTAGTTAATAAGTAAATAAGGAATACAAACCCAGCTATTAAGTAATATAGGACTAAGCTCAGTTTAATTACCTGTCAGTTGCAATGAGCTAAGAACATAAATACAGATGGCTTCCAGCATTGCATTGATGGCAATAATTTGCTTGTTGACTACACACTGAGAGACTGAGGTGAAGTACAAAAAGAGGGTTAAAAGGTGGATTGCTGAACATCAATAAAGTTGCTGCAGGTAGAACAGACACTCCGGTGAACATCAGAGCATGGACATCAATTTCTATTATATTCCAGCAACTGCAGTCAATATCTTATTGTTTTTAAATTGAATCTATTTATTTTTAAATATTTATTTTGACATTTCTGTAAAGTCTTATAGAATAAATGCTACATCAAAATAGAAGTTGCTTTTCAAGAAAACTTCCCTTGTCAAAAGTTGTAGGACATATTATTTAGCAAGTTAGCAGGCATCTTTAGGAGACTTATTAATGTCAGTTGTAATTTTAGTAGTTTTTATTTTTCTTTTTAGAAGTACAGAGTTAGTGTATTTCATTAAATCTCTGCTGACTCTTTCAGAATGATGATACACCCATGCTCATAGTAGAACTAAGAATTGGAAATACTATAGCAAACTTCAGCATTTTGAAGGGTGCAGTCCCACCTGTGTAATCTGTTCAACCACTAGAGAAGAATGAAGGAGTTCTGATACCTTCACTCTGTCTTTTGTTCTTGTGCTGAAAAATATCTTGATTACCATTGGTAAATACAAAATGGTAACTTCTGTGTTTTGTTTTCAACAGGTTCTCATTTCAGGTGGCTGGAACAGCAGACAACTGTCTTCTCACCTTATACCCGTACTTGGCACTGCACTGCTCTGATCAAAAAATTGTCTGGAAAAGCAGTAAGCAGTCTAAACTCTACCTCTGAAATTATATTATGTCCATTAGTATTATCAGTGTTTTCAGGGTGATTACAGGAATGTGATTGTCAAGATAGCATTTTGCCTCGTTTATTGCAGGGGAATACCACAATTAAACTTTTAAAACCATTTAATAGCTTCAGTTTCCTTGTTGAAAATGAGGACAAGTTATATAAATGACTAGGTCATATTTATTGAAAAATATTGAACAAACCAAAATCTTACAGAATGTTTTTTGAAGGGTTTTAAATATGAATATGGTAAACAGCCAAAACATTACATAATAACTTAATTTGAATTGTATTGATAGACAGTGATCATATGTTTTGAAGAAAGCAAAAGAGAAACCACACGATGTTATTTTAAAATGTGGTCATTATTTGCCTGTCAGGAATAGTTTTCAGGGTTTTTTAACTCCTGTCCTTGAAGGGAGAAGGGCACAGCTATCTTTTAAGGCCTAATAAAATCCTGTGGTCAGAGAGCAGAAATATTTTTATCTGCATTATGTCTCCCTGCCTGCCTCCCTCTGCCTGCCTCTGTCTCTGAATCTCTGCCTGTGTCCCCCCTGCTGAACCCATCCCTGCTGCCCCAGTGATCTGTGATCTCTGTGTGTGGCTGTGCTCATGGCAAGATTGGGATCATTGTATAATTCAGGTTGGAAGGGATCCCTGGGGGCCATCTAGCCCAATCTGCTTAAAGCAGGTTCAATGATGATGTTTTTTATAGCTGTATATGAGATCTGATGTATTTTGATGAAATAGAGAAGTTTTTCAGGTAAGCAGGTAAGTCCTTAGAGCTGAGGCAAATTTAGCATCAAAGACTGAATTCTAAGACTGCATTAACTTAGAGTGTCACTCAGAGTATTTAAGAGAAAAGAGAATTGGTATTTGGGAAATTGAGAAAGAGATTAGCAAGAAGACAGGTAATGTTTTGGTCTTTTTCACCCAAATGGAAGCAGATAGGTACAGGTGCCACATCATTCAAGGATTACAGCACAATTAAATGAAGATAGAAAGGGGAAAAAATATTATCTCTTATTAATGTGTAATTTTTTGTTTCTTTTCTTTAATTTTTATGACCAATATACCATTTTTGCAAGCTTGTATTTTAAAGATGCTTCATAGATTTCCATTGAGGATTAAGCCAAAAATGGAGTGATGGTTTTATAATAAATGATCTCCTATTAATATTGGGATATTTCTGTCCTGCACTGATTGCTTATTGGTTTGTTCACACATCAGTTTGTGTCAGTTTTGAGGCAAATCATTACTGCTAAATTCCTTATGTCTTTTCATGTGATTTTGTATAGACTCTGTTGGTGTGGAATGCTGTTTAACGTGGCCAAACCATATCTGTACAGCACAGTGTCTTTGAAAGGCATCCAGGAAGGCTTGGCCTCCATTCAGACACTATGCTCTTGTTTTACTTCCTACAGATGATAAAAATAACAGTGCCAGCAATCAAAAGTTAAAAGATAATCATAGAGAGTTCTTCCTTCTCTTAGTGGTGTGTTTGCTTCTCTGGAAACTACACTTGGTGCATCTTTTGTTTTGGACTGACAACAGGGGGTCCTCTAATCCTATCTTAGGCCAACATGAGAATGTCAGAACATCTGTTATTTAAAAACTGATGGATTAATAAAGTTTACTTCTGAGTTTGGTTTGTAAAATATGTGTTGTTGAGTCTGAAAGAGCTTGATAATGATATACTGAGACTCATTGCACAGCTGTGAACAAGAAGTCCTTAAGAGTATTTTGTTCTTGAGATAGAATTCTTGAACTAGAATTGTTTTGATAGGGGCTTTTCAGCAAGCAGGAAGATGCATCCTGTAAAATATACAGTTAATGGGAAAAAAACCCAAAAACGTGTGAAATTTTTTCTGGACCTCAGTCTAATGACCAAAGTAAGATTTTTATGAGTCAAATAAGAACTGTTACTTGATTAATTGAAGCATGAATTAGAGAAATATAGAAGTAGATATTTATAATGTGTTAGAGCACAGACAGTAAAATATGTTTTCTCAGCTACAACTTGAATATTTTTTTACAGACAATAAAGACTTCAGCACTGGAGAAGTTGTTCTACAGTCATGTTTTGCACCACCATCACCTTCACACAGCTATTCCACAAGTTCTTTAGGTGCAAATAGTGGCTCAACCTGTGAAGATTCTCAATCAGGTATAGTACAGCACATAAAATCAATGATCTTGTAAAGAATAAGCCTCTTTTCTCCATATTGTATTGTTTTTTCTTCTTAAATCCCAGTAACATTTTTTTTTTTATTCACAAGGGTATAAATTAATTAATTTTATTTTTGCATCATTTAATGAAAATACAACAGTGGTATTAAAATAAACCTTCAAGGATAGTCACCTAAGTTAGTTGTGCTATAAGGAAAACTATTGTTTGTTTTCTTAGTTACCTTTTTGTGCAATGATATTGTTGTTGATGTTAACAACTAATAGCTTTTAAAATATGTAAATTGCAAACAGATCAGAATTTAGGAGTGAGAAAGCCTAACAGAAGGGAGAAAAGTCCAAAGACTTATAGATGTAGTAGGAGTTATACCTGTACAATAACTGTTAAAGTGAACTTGCAGTGACTGACAGGCCAAGTTGTGTCTGTTGGAACTGTGTGTCAGACTGATCCTTTTAAGATTCTGGCTATAGTTTTGGAAGCCATACCTGAATTTATTTTTTGTTGGTTGGGTAATGCTTTTTTCTGAAAGTGAAATTAAATTTCAATATATAATTTGTTTTATTCCTTAGATGTATATATGTAATTTAAATTGTTTTTTCCTAAAATAAGTTGATCATTTGTTGTCTGGCAGTTTTTTGTTCTTTGTAAACAATTGTGTGTTGAATATTTTTGTACTAGACAAAAATGGGGAAATAAGAAATCTTTCTGGATGTTTTATTTTGCGTGTATCCTTCAGAGAGTGCCACTGATGAAAGTGAGAGTGATTCATATGAAAGTGAAGAGAATGAAGAAACAAGTGAAAAGAGTGAAACTGACAGTGAAAGTGATGGGAAAGTATATAAGCATGAATTATCATTTTTTCCTGATGAAGATAAGGAGGAGTACATCTTCTTTCAAAAGACCCTAAGTGCTATCAAGAGTTGGTTCTCACTCTTTGGCTGGGCTAAGGGACAGAATCCCATTTCAATACCTTATTCACTGAGAAGGTAATTCACACCTGCTTAGAGCTAACTCCTGTCTGTCTCATAACAGGCTAACAGATCTACTCAAGGGGTTTGGATATTATCTAAGGAATTATCTAATGCACAGTTTTCTATCAAAATTGTAGCTTCTATGTGTGCTTATATGAAAATGTCATCCAGATGTTAGTTTTTACTTTCTAAAATACATTTTCAACTATGATACTGCATATCATAATGCAGTGTATGTTAAATGTGCAGTTCAAACTGTATGTCACCTTCTTAACTGAAACTGATTCTCCTCTAAGATTGAAAACAGTTCTAGCCTTTGTCCCTTCTTTGGTAGCATAAGTAAGTTCTTTAACAATATGTTTTTCCCCCCCCACATAATATAAAGATCAAGAAGCAAATGAGAAATAATATTTGATAATCAAGACTCTTGCAAGCACCCTGGAAATATATCAATTGTGGTGGCCTAACTTATTTGATTTTATCTAGCTTGGTTCTAAATAATGAAGAAGCCACTCTGCCAGGAAACAATCACATAGACATTTATAAACATGACAAAAATCTAAATTATGCTTGGCAGAAAGCTTTTTTTTATGAAGGAATAAATTCTCCATGCAGTTCAAAATCCTTACTCTATTATGAAAGTTCTATAAAGATGAAAAAGTGCTGTACTTTAAAACCTTCCTTGCTGCTGTTTTCAATTCATGGTTTGTTAAATTAGCCTTGTGATACATGTAATAGTAGCTAATTTTGTGCATTTAGAAGAATAATATCAAATTATATATCAATACAATATCAAAAAATTTTCTCTCCTAGTGATGTGTGTATAGTCCAGCTAACCATTGCACAAGAAAAGACTTTTAAACGAAAGGTTGACAGAGATAAGGGTTTTTATGATATGTTATTGCATCTGAATGGACAACCAATACCAGGCATTGCAGCAAGCCAGTCATTGCCCCTTGATCCAGTAGAAAGAATGTTCCAACTCCACTGGCAGCATTCTGAATTGCTTTCCTTCCTCAAGTAAGTACAAGTATGATGAGATATCCATGTGTGCACCTTTTCTTTACAATTTTTAAAATCAGCCTTCTTCAAGCCTAGTTCTAACTGGATGGTATACAGTGGGTTTAGGGTTTCCTGTATACTTTTTGTGAGATAAAATTTAAGTATTATAACCTTTAATTTATTTTTACCAAAGTTATCTGCACTTTGCTAATCAAAGTGTCCTTTGGTAGGGTTATATCCAACACAGGAATTCCACAGGAACTCTGCTTCCTTAATTGCAAGAGATTACTTGTAACCTTTCTTCTTAGACAGGCTCAGTGGACAGGCAGATCAAGTTTTTCATTCATGATTTTGCCATTCCACTGATGTTCTTGGTGGAACCTGATGACTCATTTGGCTTTCACATGGAAATGGATAGTATTTGTTTTGATGTTTTGTGTTATAATAAATCCTTCATGGAGGAGCAATGCTCAAAAAGAAGCCAATCTGTCCAGAGTTGTATGTTCTTTAAGTGTGTAGTTGTAGCCATAGGAATTGAACATGAGTTTCTATCCATGAAGATCATCAAGCAATTAATGGAGCTGGATCACTACTCCAGAGGCTATTCAGACAGAGGAGATTACACAAAGATTAAAAAACTTGAAAAAATTTGATTTCTCTTGATTGTGTTTTCTATTAACTTTTCTTGCTTTGTGATTTCAGAAGGAAAGGAGCATATCTTCCTCATGTTATGCCAGAATTTCTGCTTGCACCAGAAGAGTACAAGATATGGACTGAAGTGAATACTGGACTGAGGGTAGGTAGGTTTGGTGTTTTTTCCCCTTTTAAAAAAGCCCATGTGCTCAGTTTCAGTCGTTTGAATACTAGTGCAAGTTCTTGGTGGACCATGAGTGTTCTTACTGTGGTGACTGTTTTGGATTGCATAAATCTAAGCACATGTGTGAGACTAAGTAGGAATTTAAGCTGACTCCAACATTTACATTGGTCTCCCTGGTTTTTTTTTCAATTTCTTCTGATACTGTTAATACCTGATATTAATATCCAACATATATGTTTTAAAGTAGAGATCAGATTATCATACAGATTTTACCATTTTTAAGTAAAGTATTTTGTGTGTTTTCCCTGTTTCCTGATTACTGCTTTCAACTCCTGTCAATTCTTTATTATGGTTCTTATTCCTGAGGTAGCAGCAAACTGCAGATGGTTCTAATGTTGGTCACTATTGCACTATAGTAGATGTTATCACCCATTTATGTCATTGATTCATTATTGTCCTTTTGTGAATTTCCCATCCAAACTGATGAAATGAATATTAAAAAAAGTTTCCATCTTTTCTCTGAAGTGTTTTGTACCTGAAGTGAAGAGGGGAAGCATGAGAAGCTCAGGCAAGTTAAGTGGCAGGCGTATTTTTGTTCTGGAGAACAAAACTTTTGAGACAATGAGCAAACGAGCTTGGACAGATGTGCTGCTGCAGATGTACAAGGTAAATTGCAGATATATTTACTACCAGATTCTGGGGAACTGATGGCTAAAATCTTTATTTTGAAAAAGATCTGTGGTGTACTGGAGGTTTATTTTTTTTCCAAACACATCTTTAAAATGAAATACTTTTAAGTATTTTATTTTTGTCTAACAGAGAAAGAAAAAGAGAAAGTGAGAATGTTTTAATTTTCTTTAAAACTTTATAAGTGTGTTAATATGTTCCAACTAGGAAATGTTATATTAGAACAGTCTGCATTTTTTAGAATTAAATGTTATATAAATATTAGTGCAAGTAAGGAAAACTCTGTCATGCTTTTGTGTTAACCTGCTTAGAAGCCCTTTTCACTGGACATAAATGCCTAGATGTATAACCGCAGCATTTATTACCTTACATTCAAATGGAGAACGTAAAAAATAGAAAAATTTTGGGTGTCATATTTTCCAAAGTAAAACTTATGTGCTCATCAGTGATCAGTGCATTTATGTGCCTAAGAGAAAAAATTATTTATTTCTGTTCCAAGGGGTGGAAAAGAGATTAAAAATACAGCTAATATTTGGGCTTCCCAGTACAAGTCAGACATGGATATACTGGGATGTGACTTCAGTGAAGGATCCCACAGATGATTTAAGAGACTAAGGCATCTGTGTTTTAGGGAGAGACTGAAAGAGCTGTTCAGCCAGAAGAGAAGGCTCAGGTGGAGTGGTGTATCTAAGAAATGTGTTTCAGTACCTGAGGGGAGGTTGGTTGTAAAGAGGACAGTGCCAGACTCCTCAGTTGTGCCTCGTGACATGGTAAGAGGCACCAGGCACGAACTGAGATGCAAGAAATGCCTTTAAACTTAAGAAACCTTTTTTCCTAGAGTGGTCACACACTAGAATGGATACCCTGAGGGGTTTTGGAGTTACTGTCCTTGGAAATATCCAAAGCCCAGCAGAATGCAATCCTGGAAAAGCATTGTTTTTCCTGCTCCAAACAAACAAACTCTGATTGTTCTTGGAGCAGGACGTTTCGACCAGGCAATCTCCAGAGCCACCTTCCAACCTCAACTATTCTCTGACTATGTGATTGATTGGGAAAGCACAATAAAAAATAGAGATGAAACAATATGTATACATGGGCTGAGACAGATGACTTAAGAACACGTGGGAACATGGGTGTGGAAAAATGCAATCGTAGTTACCAGAAAGCAAGTCACTTTGCTGTTCTTTCAATTTGCTGTAGTATTCATAGGTACATGACAGACTAGCACAGAGCAAAACCCCACCAAAATTAATAGTATGTGTGTATGTTTTGGTGTTTGGATTTTGATTTTTTTTTTTCCTGAAGAGATGAAATCCTAATAAAAATAGGTAGCTTGAAATGCCTCAATTCAATCAGGTTTTATATCAGTCAGGTCGAGGAAACCTCCAGTATCAATCCAGGCTGAGGGGTGAACAGATCATGAGGAGCTCTGCCAAGGATTTGGAGGTGCTTGTGGATGAGAGGCTACATGAGCCACTCATGTGCACTTGCAGCCCAGAAAACAAATTTTGCCCTGAATTTTATTTTAGGCTTTTAATGTGAATCTTTCAAGAGAAACAACCAGCATAATTTGGGCCTAAATAAGCAACTGGGTCATGAAAGATACAATTTGAATTTCTATAGATTGTGCTGGACATCAGTGTAAGTAGTTCAGCAATTAGAGCTTTGGGTAGAATGTAAACAGTAATTCTTGGAATACAGATGACCTAATGGTTTCACAGGGTTCGTCAAAACTTGGAGAAAAGTTGAAAACAAAAAGTCTTTAGAATCGGAGAATGTCTCAAGTTGGAAGGGACCATAAAGGAGCGTTGAGTCCAACTCCCAGCTCATCACAGGACTACCTAAGCTAAACCATATGTCTAAGAGCATTCTGCAGATGCTCCCTGAACTCTGGCTGAGTTGGTGTCATGACCACTTCCCTGGTCCAGTGACCGATGCCCCACTGAGTGCAAAATCTTTTTGTAGGATCCAAACTTGCCCTGTTGCAGCTTCATTCCATTTCCTTGTGTCCGTATTGCTGATCATCAGAGAGAAGAGATTGGCACCTTCCTCTCCTCTGCCCTCCTTGAGGAATTTGTAGACTGTGGTGAGGTCACTCTTCAACCTTCTCCAAGCTGAACAAACCAAGTGATCTCAGCAGCTTCTTGTTTGTCTTGCCTTTGAGACCTTTTACCATCCTGTGTAGTGGTTATGTGGGTGCTAATGTACCCACATTTCCCTAAATTAGAAAACCTTTTGAGTTTGAAGTGTTTGTTTTTTTCTTTATCTGTCAGCTCGAAATTCTTTTTTACAGTTCATGCTTTAAAACACATTTTGTCATTTCAGGTGTTTGTTCTTCCACGTGTTTCTTCCCGTATGGTTCCTGACCCATCGAGCTTGGAGAGCTTGCAGAACATGCCAGGAATAAAATCAGAACCTTTATGCAGTAATGTATATTCTCGATATGAACGAACCATCCTCATCTGGTTGAATAAAAATTATGAGAAAAATCGAAAAATTGTGTGGAAAGATAGTCAAAGAGGTGAGATAATTCTTTCACTATGTTCTTTCTTCTAATACTTCTTTTGTAGACTTTTGCAATTGTTACTCATAGAGATATTGTGACAGCTTGCCTCTGAAAGTATTTTTTGGTATAAGTTATTGCCTACCCATATGTATTTCCTTTCCTTGGTTTCTGTGTTCCAAGATCAGCATCTTTTGATTAGCACTGTTCATGATGGTTCTTCTGTGTGTTATTACAATTTTTAACTAGGCATAAAGGGTGATGTGAACCTTCTCACTTTCTTCTTTCCATTAATGTTGTCAGGGTGTGCTAACAGTAATTACTTTGTCTTAATATTCCTGTTTATAGTCAGATGCAATTGTTACTATGTGTGCTTATAGTGATATGTTTGAGAGCTTGCTTTTCAGAGTTTTTAGAATATTTTTGTATGTCCTTTATTCAGTGACATTTGGGAAGGCAGTAGAGACCAAGGCTCCAGATTACAAATCCTGTCCTGCTTGCAAGAGCAGGTTGACTCTCATGGTCACTTGACTAAGGCTAGATAAATTTAGCCTTTCCATTAAAGAGTGATCTAGGCAGTTCTGGTATTCAAATCTGATAAACTGTTCAACCACTAGTAATTATTATTTCTATTTTCTTTCATGAATTTTCCCTTTTGCTTCTTGATCCTAACTTAATTGCCTTTTTCAGCAGTAATTTTGGGTGGTTGGTGAACACCAAGAAAGGCCAGTCTGGTGATAAGCAGGTATGACCTCCAGAATGGCTCATAAGCCACTTATGGAAAAAAAATTTCTAGTGTCATATTATGTCTCAAGTGATTTTTGACCTCTCTCAATTATGAATAATCTATTTGGATGTCATCTTCCATAAGTCTTATTTGGGCAGAATCTCTGTTTTGCATATGCTTTGACTATCCCTTTGCTTTTCTTATTTTACTGTGTAGAGGCAAATTGTAATGGCTATTCTCAAATATGTTGAGTTCTTCTGCTGGTAAGATTGAAATGTTAGTCTGTACCTCCTGCATCCAACAGCTGTTTTTGCATAGTCTGGGCCTGGTCTTATGATTAACTCAGGGAGCTCCCTAGCTAAATAACATGCCCTGGATGTATTTGCAATATATTATTTTTTATTATCTGTGCCTGTTTTAGTGGAGCTTGCTTACAGCTGCCAGCACTGCTCTGCTGGGCTTTTCTGAGCCCCTGTGTGTAGATGACAACTTGCAGAGTGAATGGCTCTGTCTGGCCAGGGTTGTGGCTCACTGTAAATGCTGCATAGATAAATTCCTCATCCTCAAATGTTCTCTGGATTGTAGGCTCCAATAATACCTTGATGTTGAGGTGTGGCTGGCCTTTTTCTGATCTGTGGGAGCTCAGTGGGGAGAATCTGAGTGCCAAAATATATATTATTTGACATTAAACTTGTAATTGAGTTATAGTCTCTAAGGAGTGAATCTGAATCTTAAAGTACAGATCTAGTGGATATTACCAGACAAAAAAGCTGCAGATGTCCAAATGGAATGTGTACTAAGGATGCCAATTATTGAAGGTGTTATTTTAGTTGCCTATTAGTAGGTAATGAATTATAATATAAAAATGAGGGATCTGTTTTTGAAAAGGCATCATATAGTTATCAGCAATTGTAATGTAGGGCTTTTTTTTGCAATTATTTAGTTCTAAAGCCTCCCCAAAATTGGCACCCAAAAAGAACATTTTAATTACAATATTGGTGTTCTCAGAAAATAATAACAACTTCTGCTAAATCATGCTGTCAGTACAGGTAACTCACTAGGTTAATATATTAATTAGTGCAAATCTGACTGTAGCTTTGACTCTGGGTCACAGGTAAAGATGAATTCTGTGGTTACTGCCAGGGGACATATATCTGCATTACAGTTCTTGCCTACAATTTCACTTAATTGCACTTTTCTGCTTTCAGAGAAGTGCAAGATCAGAATAAAAAAGGCAGAGTTTATATATACTTCCTGCATATGGGAAGTTACAGATACTGCCTTGATGTATCAATTTGTTTATAGGTTTTTTTGGTTCATGAGTTCTGTATTCTCTTTTCTGTAGGGCACACAGAAACAACTTGATGTATGCACACAAGCATGCCCTTTTCTTTTGCTTCTGTTTCCATTTCTCTCCCCAAACTGCATAAATGAGCATTCGGAAAGATCTAATGATCCAAAATAAAGAATAAAATTCTGAAAAATTGTGAAATTCGTAGTCTTACTGTTATGCCTTTGCATTATGAGTGTTTAGTTGTGTAGTCTTACACACTGTTTCGTTTCAGAGATGACCTGCCTCTTTGAATCCTCTGCTTAACCTTCACTTTTCTCTAGCCTGTTTTGCTTTTGCTGCCTAAAATGAATTGGTGTCTGCTACTGTGCTGTTCTTTCTGCCAAATGAGGCAAAGAATCTGAAAACAAAGAACACAGAAAAGACCTGAGGGACTCAATGCCTTCTTTTTTACCTTGGTCTCTACTGCTTAAGATTGAGCACTGAGCAGTCCCAGGCCCTTGAGATGAATGGGAAAGTCTGGAACAAGGAAGATTTAACCTTGGTGGAGGAAGATCAGACTGGGAAGCCACTGGACAAACGCAAACCCAGGGGACCCATTGGGGTTCACCAAGTGCTAAGAGGCCAATGTCATTACAAGGTCACAAGTCAACAGTCTTGGAAAGGTCAAGACAATCTGAGGAGAGAAGTTTGGAAGAGATCTCATTCCCAACTGGAGAGAGAATCCAGGAAGCTTCAAAGCCAGACAACCTCACCTTGTCTCTTGGGATGCTGATGGAGTAAATAATCTTTGCAAATATTACCAAGCATACAGAATACAGGAGCATTTTTGTGAATAGTTGTCATGAATTTCCAAAGGGAAAATCATGCTGGATCAACCTGATTGCCTTCCATGGTGACATGGCCAGCTCAGTGGACAGGGGGAGAGCATGGGTATTGTTTATCTCAGCTTGGGCAAGGCTTTCAAAAGCCTCCTGTAACATCCTCAAAATCAAACCAGTGAAGTACAGGCCAGTAAAGAGCCCAGAAAGGTGGACTGAAATTAGGCTGAACTGCCAGGCTCAAAGGGTTGTGGTCAGTGGCACAAAGTCTGGCTGGACTCTGGTGACCAGTAATATCCCCCAGGGGTCATTAGTCTGAACTTGTTTCTTAAGATCATGCACTGGAGAAGAGCTTATATACCTTGGCAGATTTAATAATCTGATACACTTTTGGTCCTTTAAGTTTTATGATGTTTGGATCAGTCTTTAATTTATACTTAGGTAGTTTGACATTTTAATTTATGTTAGCTTTAAACTAAGTGTTTAAGCAGGCTTTTCCAGAGGAAATTAAGTGTCATAAGGAAAAATGTCAGAGTATATTAAGTGTTCATGCTTCTCAGCTGAAAGTCTCAAATATCCTTAGTTTTGAATTTGGGTTGTTATTATTTGCTAATTTTTAGAGAAGGATTAGTTTTTTGTTTTTTTTTTTCCCAATTCTTACTACAGTACAGATCAGAGAGCAATTACCACTTTTTGCTTAACATTTATGTTCCTGAATATTACCATCCAAACACTCTGCTTTGAATACTTAACTCTGACTAACAAAATATATTGACCTGCTGTTTTCAGCTCATAACAGTCTATTGGGTGATCAGTTTCCACAAAATAAATGAAGATCTATCCAGGCCACATTTCTCAGTCTCTCCTTTGATACTTAAGCTCCTTAAAGTGAAATGTGACAGTGAGAAAAGCCTAAGCTACTGCAGTGCAGAGAGGTTTCAAATATTCATCTTTATTACACTCTTCTGAGGTTGGAGATAACTATGCCATTCATCAGAACTCTCCTCTTGCAAGAATTAAGATCTTAATAGCTTAGAGAGAACATTAGCGAGGAGATTAGTGTCTCCACATCTTCTCTCCTTACTGCTACTGAAAAATAAATCTGTTTTAAAAGCGTCTTGGCATGTGTTTTGGAAGGGCAGGCTTTGTACTATGTCTTATTGACCACAAACTGGATAGCAAGGTTTTGGACTTGAGTCCAAATGCCATAAAACTGTTAAATGCAGTTATGCCTGTTATGCTGAGACTATAATTATGCATGAAATATAAGATTCAGTACCCACTTAAGGCATTATATGAACAATAATAATGATAATGATAACAGAGGAATAATTAATTCCGTTAATTATTTGAGCGTACTAAATTTTCAGTTTACCTTATGATGTTCCTTATCTTCATGTTTCTTTTCAACATTTCTCTCTGAAAGACTAACTGCTAATAACATGAAAAAGTAACAGTCAGGAAAAATCTTTGAAGAGTTGCTAGAGTATTGGGATATTGTTATTCAAATCCTGTAGTCCCTAAACAGTAGAAAATCTTGCAGAATGGTGAATTAAATTGTCTCCTGAGAAGCTGTATGTCTCTTCCTTATTAATTATGATTCTTACCAAGGTAAAAAAGATAAATTATATTTTTGGAAATAGGGAATTTTCTTCAGTGTGTTCCAGGAAGATTTTGAAAAGAATAGATAATTCTATATTTAATATAAAATTGTTAGAGAAGATGACACCAGTAAATATCAGCAATACCTGAAGAGTCAATCTATGTCTGAGATTCAAGAGCTGTTCCCAGAGCAGATACATCTTCACTTAACTGGGAAAATCTGCTTAAGAGGGAAGAGAAATTCCAATCCATTGCCAACATAGGTGTGTCTGGCAATCTTAGGCATAGTGACATCTTGTAAGATTCTTACTTCCAATTAAAAATTTTTTGAGTTTTGTGCATTTTATTCACTTCACTATTAGTGAGCTTGGGGGTTTTGTGGTTTTAATTTTTATATTTTCAAATTTTGATATCAATTCAGTATGACATCTGAGTTAAAATGTTAGGAGAGGAGATAATTTAGTGTGTTATTACAGATCTTCAAAAAATTGTATGAGAGTTAAGTAGAATTCTTGTTTTAAAACTGATTTTGTAGAACTTTTATTTAAAGTTTTTTCTGACATAGGAATTCAGTAGTATATTTTTTTTTCTTTCCTAAGTTTTCATCTTAATTTTTCTTTTTTCTTTGTCCTCTGTCCCCTCTCCTTTCTGTCCCCAGTTTTTAGCAAGGATATTTAGGGAGTCCATTGATTTTTGCTTCTCAATTTAATAGTCCTCAGAGAAAATTGAGAAACTAGAGTGAAAGAATACTTTCACCCATTGAAGGGTGGAAGGGAAGAATCTTGTTTAATTTCATGTAATTTTTTTTTTAGTTAGAATCACTGCAAAACAGTATTTTCCAAAATAATGAATCTTGATTTTTACACACATAATAAAAAGTTGAATTAAAGAAGAGGAAAAGACTATCTAATGAACTGCTATCATGATTATAAAAAGTCTGACTTGCAACAAAGAGAAAAAGAGAACATTGTACTTGACTGCTAAACCCTGAAAATATTTCATGAAATATAAATTGCAAAGTCTTAAACCATTTTTCTGTGTTATATTTCATGATCTGCACAGCAGAACATAAGAATGAAACAAGATGTAAATATGGAGTCAAATAAGTAGGCTTTTCTGTCCTGCTTGCCTTTCTTTGTTGATTTGAACATGCCATGTTTGTTCCCTATACATGGAAAACCCACAAGATCATATCAGAATTTTATGTAACAAAAAAGAAAAAAATAGAAGAACTATTTTCTGAGTTTAAAGTCCATATGCCATTGAGAAATAAGCAGAACTTCATGTTTCATTTAACTTTTCAGATTTTTGAGTAGTGTAAAACTTGTTTTGTACTATTTATGCTGTCTGGCATTATGTAGCTTCAGGGAAATAAAAGTGTGAAGAAGGGTTATCCTTGGAATTGGTATATTGAAAACATTCAAAGGGTTCCTATTTCAAAGCCTGTCGAAAAGAACTTAAAAAAAGAAAGTAAAGCCTAAACTCTTAGGCCTATGTACATTTTTCTATATGTTTGTGTGTACATATATGCATACATATACATTACCTATACGTGCTTATAGATATGTATGCTTATATGAAAAAATATATATATATATGTATATAAATATATGCTGTTCCTCAAACTCGCTATTTTCTAATGAGAAATAATCAGACAATTGCTTAGAAAGAAATTTTGTTTCCTTACTTGTAATACACTGTGAGATGTCTAAACAGCAATTCTGCTTTCAGCCAAACAAGGAACTTGGCAGTGTTGTATGTTAATTGGAATAAATAAGCATTCTGATTGTTTGTGTAATTAATGCCACTTCTGCAATGCGTGGGAAATATATATATATATATTGAGTGTGGTATAGCTGAGGATTTAGTAATACAACATCAGATATTTTTGAGAATAAAACATATTTCAGCCTGTGAAGTTTGGGAAAGATTCTGTTAATTCATTTCAAGTATAAAACAATAAATTTCATAGAGAGCAGTATTTAACTTTTGTTTTACTAAATAAAAAAACACAGGTATTATGGTAATCGTTGTGAAGCCAGTCTAGAAGCCAGCAATGCTGTAAGGAATTGCTGATATTTGTAACATTTTAAATCTAAATGATGTCTAAGTGAGATGCCACGGTGTGAGGTCCCACCCTTAAGGTGAAAGGAGCACCCAAGATTCATAAATACTCAGGATTGAAAGGGATGACAAAAGTCAGGGGCTGCAAAAACTCACAAAGTTTTAGTACTAAATCACACATGGCATAGAAGTTGATATGTTAGCCCCTGACCTACTTTGTAAGGATGTGGCAGTGGGTTTTGGATAAAGAGGTGAGATGAAAAGAAAGAGAGAAAAAAAGAAATGAAGGAGGGAAAGCAAGAGGTCACCAGCCCTGGTACCAGCCCTGGTCCAGCTGTTGGGATGTTCAGGGTCCTGGGTGGGGCACATGGGCTTGGTGGGGCTTCCTCACCCTGGTGGGGGAGTTTTTTGTTGAAGGCCAAAGAAATGGAGACTGACATAAGGTAATGCTGCTCTTACATGATACATAAAACCCTCAGAAATCTGTCAATTTAAGATATTGTTTAGGATAAGAATCAGTGGAAATAAAACAAAACTGCATAGAGAGTGAAAGACTATAGCAATTTTTTTTTAGGAGCAAAAAGATGAATGTGCATGCCTCAGGGTAAATGTGTTCTGCAACAGATGGGAATAAATGAGACATATCCCCAGCATCTCTGTTTTTCTTTTATTGCCCCATGTGGTGCTTCTTGAACTTTTCTGCTTAGAATTGTGAATTGACAGTGGTATTGAGTTGATCTGTCAGTGATATTTCAAGCATTCTTAGATGAGTAATTATTAGTTTTGATGAGCAAGAGTTGTATCCTGCATCCTGCCTGAAGTAGGAACTGTAATTTTTCTTTCATCTCTAATAAAATTAGGCTTGTTTGCCATGTTAAGATAAATGTAGATATACATACTATATGTTCTGAAGGCAGATATGTTATCAATCTCCTAATCTTAAGTTTTAAGTAATAAATAAAAGCCTTTTCAAAAATTATTCAAAGGCATATTTCATCTCATCTTTCTTATGCTCTGGATGTATACTTCAGTACTATAATTTCAAAACTTGTTCTGGTTCTAATGTTAGCATGTACAGGAAAGGTTATTGCTACATATTTCTTCTGTGAATGTTTGTATTATTCAGTGCCAGATTTAAGCTACTGAAACAGGGCTATAGGTATAATTACACCTATAGATTAGTTCCGTCTCCAGAGATGGAATCTGAGATTTTCAGATTCCAGAGTAAGAATTTGCTGTATAATAATATGAACCATTATTACTGCACTAGTTAACACTGAAAGGACGTACTGTGATATATTAAAGGTTGATTTAGGTCAGTATTGTACCTTCAACAGAAGTTGCTTAGAGATGAGTAACACATACTCTGAGACTTCCTGCTTTGAAATTCAGAAGTCCTTCAGGTGGAGGTGGCTCTCCTGTAATGCTGTACTAGATTTCCATTCTGTGAATTTAATTGTATTTTCAACTTGTGCAGACTTGTACTATCACAGTATTCTGAAGCAGTAGGTAAATTTAAGATCTCTATTCAGTGTAAAAAAAAAATACTTTGTTTTGAGTTTGCTGCTTAATACTGTGACTTGGTTCTTCATTTGCTGACAAATTTGTGTATTCCACTAAGCTATTTAACAACATCTAGTTCCTACTCTTGGTGTCCTGCCTATTTATACAGACTGCTGTCATAGCACCATTCCATTGCTACTCTGAGTAACATAGTCTAATTTATTCAATTCTTATAAAGCCCTGTTTCATGCCTTTAATAATAAAAGGCCAACAGTTTCAAGATTTTTGTGAGAATGTATTTGGTTTATTTGAAAATTCTCATATAATAGTAGCCTAGCTCTGTGTATTTTTTCCTCTGTTTTTAAGTAACTCAGAATTTGAAAATTTTGCTTGTTGCTATGTAACAGAAGATTTATCATTGGTATTTATTGTGCCTCTTTAGCTATAAGGATTTTTCAAGTGATGGCAAGAATTTAAATTTTTTATTATTTGTGAAAACAGCAGAACAAGCTTCACAAGAAATGCAGTATTTTATTTAAAGATTTATTGTAATTCTTATTTTTTTATAAAAAATAGTTTTTAAAACTTAGTAGATTCAACAAAAATTTGATCCTTTCAGTATCTTAATCCTGGGTATAAGACCACTTTTTTACACTGTGCAGTGTGACAGTGGTGACACAGGTTATTCTTATCTAGATAATTCCAATACATCCTATTTCTGCCTATCCAGATGATGGACCAGTTAAAAAAAGTAAAACTTAAAAAGAACCCACAGTAAATCCCAGAAATGGAGAATGAGACCAGAAATAATCTGCTTTATTGTCATGTACAAAGAGTAATCTGAATACACTTGTAGTGTACTAAACAGATATTAGCTGTTAAAAAAATCTCTGAAAAAGAAGATTCCACAATCCACTTAAGGCAATATCTGCCAGAATTTCCCACTCATTCACATTGGAAGGAGTTTCCTATTGTCTAATATGAACTCTAGCATGGGAAATTTTGTGTTAAATCCATCCTTTCTCTTTTAAAATATGATGTGTAATGGATATTTGCTTTTCTAGTAACTATACGTATTTGCAGATTATCTTCTCCTGCAGTTTCTCTCTCTCCCCCTTCTTGGCAAAGCATTTCCATTCTTTCAGTCTTTCAGTGTACTCTGCTCAGGTTTTTTTTTGTTGTAAACTTTTTCAGTTGCTCCTTCTCTTGAAGTTTGGTGCCATTGCTGGTTTCTGTACCAGGTGAGACTTTACTGGAAATGAACATAAGTGAAAAGATCAGTCTGTGTGCCTAAGATGCAACTCTCCTGTTAATGCATGCTAGCACAGTATTTGCTTTTTCTGCCACAGTATTGGATTTACTGTTTTATCCAGATTCTTTTTTGCAGAAGTTCTCTCTATCCAATTTTCCATCTAGCGCTTGCGTAATGAATTATTCTTAATTAATTGTAGTGTGCTGCAAGCATCATTATTGGATTTCATCCCATTTGTTTCAGATCATTACTCCAGTTGTTCAAGAGCTTAAATGATAGTCCTTTCCTCATGAATACTTGCAAACAATTTTTCTTCCCAAAGCCAATTTGTTAATCTGTTTTATGTTATCTCCAGATGGGAGTAAGATAATTTCGTGCAATTTTTAAAAATTGCATATGAAAATATTGGAAAGTACACAATCCAAGATTTTTGTTGTGGACAGCTGATAGCAGTTAGGGTTACTGTTTTTCCGTCAAGTTTGTGCTTCACTTTATGGGACCTTTTTCCTAGAATACATTTTCATTGCTATTCTATGACAAAGAATGTAATCAAAATTTTACTGAAGTTAAAATGTGTGGCATTTTTCCTTTGACTATTTTATCATTTACATATCAAAGAAATTTAAAAAAATAGATCTAGAGGAGTTTTTGGTGACTGTTTCTTGGTATTCTGTCGACAAATAAGTGGTTTGTCATTTTTTTGTAGAATTGTTGTAGGTATTCCCTTGATTATCTCAGTTTGGAAACAGTTTTCATATCCCTCAAAAAAACCCTTGAGGATTCAAATCTAGTAATAAATATAAACAAATACTTAATTTTGGTGAGTGTGGTGTTTTTTGGTTGGTTGTTTTGTTTTGGGTTGGGTTTTTGTTTTTGTGAAAAACAGACTATGGGCAAAAAAGAACATTGCAAAACCTTGTAGACTTTCTATTGATTCATCAGGGTGAGAACATCAAGTTTTAAAAAACTCTATGAATCTGGACTTACTTTGAAAGAAATGTTAAAAAAAGTGGTGAATAAGTAGAATGACAAAACTCTGCTGCTTCTATGCAGAAATGCTTCATGCATGAAGCAAGCAGTGGGTCTCCAAGAGTTGACTTAGCCTGTCTCAACAAAGATGGAGACAATGCTGTAATGCTTGGTTGCTACATGCATGCAACATGATACCAGTGCATGTTAAAAAAAAAAATCCAACAAATCTATCAAAAGTAAATGCATTCAAGAGTTAAGTTGGTCCCAAATCACGAGTATGTATGCTACTTCCTTTAGTGCTGAGTGCAAACAACAAGTGAAGCAGAACTACTGAACTACTATCATTTCAGATCCCTTGCAGAGGCCTTTTCCACTATATTTTTAGGCTTCTATTACCATAACAAGTGTTTGGCTGCACATCCACTCCAAGCTAACCCTGCTTAGTTATTTTCTTTTACCGAGTATTTTCACCTCTTGTCATGGGCGAGATAGAGTACAAAACACCCTGTGGTGGGTGTCAGCATCCTGGGTTTGTTACAGAACCAGCTCTTGCCCTGTTTGATAATTTCACACATCCAGTTGCTTCTCACAGCACTCTATTCACATTCTCTCAGTGCCAGGGGGGCCACTGGAACATCAGGGGAAAGTCAGTTCCTGCTGTGCTGCTTCCTGAACTCAGAGACACCAATCCCATCTCCATCCAAAGTCCTGGACATCCAGTGGCATTTGTCTCTATGCACCTCTCTGATCTTCAGAATCTTCTCCCATTTCCAGAATCTTTTGTCCAATTAGGAATTTTTTTTTCACCTTCTTTCCAGTTGCCTGTAGTCTCATCAAGAGCATGGATTCTTTTTGGAAATGCTTCTTTTTTGCTTTTTCTTCTTTTCATAACTCAAAGTCCCCAGTTTCCCCAATCTCATTAATCTATATGCAGAGCACAGTTCATTATCTGCCTAACTGGGGCTTCTGTCTCACTCCTCTTCATTAATGGGAGATTTAGAATGTGCCATTTTAGTCTTGGTGTTATCAAAATTTGCAGCCAGCCCTTTTGGGATGCAGCTAGCAAGTAGCAGGAATCTGTCTTGATACAGAAGTGAAGGTTTGGACAATTTTCTCTCCTCCTGCCCCCAGTCACACAGAGTTGTTTGCTACTTGTTACCATTTATCTTTGGAACTATTTTTGGCCAGGTTTTTATCATTACAATGGATGAAAATCTTTATCTTAAAGCTCCACTTGATTTTTTTTTTTTTTTGCAAGAAATGCCAGTACAAATGTAATTCAGTATATTTACATGCTTAGAGGTATCCTGAGTAGTAATTCTGATTTCTATTGTTTATTTCTGCTAAAATTGACTAATTCTATTTAAAAACTTAATTACTGTAGAGTGGTTAGCTGGCAGATGTTCTGCTAGATTTGATGTAATTAGGAAAAATACATTATGTTTTCTGACTAATTTATTCACAAGCCTTTGAGTTAAGTAGGTTGATTGATAGTAGAAGGATTAACTGAAAAACAACAAAAATGCTTATAGAAGTATTTAATTAGCTAAGGTGGGAAAATATTCCACTTAATGGATTTTTCCTTTATGCTTCTATTTACACAACTATAAAGCTATAGTTCAATAAATGGTGTTTTAAAAAATAGTCCCACCATGTTTTATTTCCGCTGGCACATTTATGTGGCTGCATGACAAAACTGGATTGGGTGATCCAGATTAAACAGTAAATGAATTTTTCACTCTTTCTTTTAAAGCCAGCTTTGTTCCCCAGCTACTTTGCTGGCTCACAGACAATTCTACCAGCGTGAAAGCAAGGATTAGTGAGAACACAACAAAGCACAAAAGTGCTGTTTGTTTATGGTGTTCCTGGCCATGGCAGGGGTTTGGAGCTTGATGATCTTTAATGTCCCTTCCTTCCAACCCAAACCATTCTGTGATTCTGCTTAAGTGTGCTCAAGTAATATGCCCACCAGAAGACTAAAAGCAGCAAATTGTATATTTAAAGTAAAATATAAAGTAGGATAAAAAATAAAGTTGCTTTTTTTTATCAAAGCATATGGTTTAATGAGTTTCTATAACTATGCTCAGGAAATCAATCTCGATTACTAACGAGAAGAATAATTCAATATTTGACTTAGGAAAGCAGAAATAGTTAATCTTAAAAAGTTAAAAATAAAAATTTGAAAATGGTGATTTATTAAAAATACTGATATTACATGCTGAGAGTGGGTCTGAACTCTATTAATAAAAGAAAAGACAGTTTATTGATTTTTATAAGTCCCAACTATGATCAATAAAATGATGAATTTATGTTAGAAAGACTGTTTTTTTAGGAAAAAAAGTATGCTTTCAAAAATGTATTTTGCTATTTTTAAAGTATTTGTTTTTGCAGTGACTACATTAAGTATTTTTTTAAATGACTGCAGGCAGGTTACCAAGAAGATGGGATGAAACAAATGTCTCTTACTGTAGACATGTGTAAAATGGAAGTTTGACTTGAGTTAAAATTAATAATGTTACAATTTAGATATTGAGGCCCATATTACTATAATCTCTTCCTGTCATAAGTAACAGGAAGATGTTATATATCCAGTCAGTTATATATCCTCCATCTCTGGTACCTTCCAATATGGAGTTTTCAAGACTTGAAAGCTGAGTTTTCTGCTTGAAAAAGTTCTTTTAGTTAAACAATATAGAAAAATTAGTTTTCAACACAGTGAGATTTGCAAGTTTTAATTTTGTTTTGAAAACTTAAAGAAAATGAAATAGTCTTGCAAATACTCTTTTAAATACTGTTGGTTGTTTTTAAAAATATATTTAATGAAAAGATATTTAATGAATATTAAGAATAATATTACCTAAATTGATTCACAGCATGAATAGGAAGAAATAAGGGATTTTGGGCCAAGACTAAACATCACCACACTGAAGCAGTGGCAAACTAAAATCATTACTGATGTCATAGAGTTAAGCTCAGAGGGATTTACAGACCTTTGTTTTTAAGTTTGTGCATCTGCTCCTGTTCTTTCTTACTAAAGCTGGATGAGTAAGCTGAAGCCTCTGTAAGTTGATGTGAAGTTACAGACATTCAAGGTTTTTGGTGATACCTCAACTGTAGTCTCTAAATGTCTGCTCTTTTTCTGCATAATGACAGATTTTGCGTAGGATCTGGTACAGGGATTTAATGTGGGTTGAACTAATTTAAGTGTAATAGTGAAATGAAACCTATATAATTTGTCCCATGGGAGAAAGCTTGATCCCAGTCTATGTGAAAACCTTGCCATTGGCTGAAATCCAAAGTGTTTCCTAAATTTGGGAGCTTGGACCTGAGACAGTAAAGTTGTGTAAATGCTGTGTTAAATATTTTAAGATATGGATGCTTCAAATATGAAATTATAAATAAACTAAATTCAATGTCTTAATAATCAATTTTATTTTAATAAAAAAACTTTAGAAATATAAAAAAAATGTCTAACCTTCTTAGGCATTGGGGTTTACAACAGTTGTAGAAGTGGTGATTTGTGTTGTAACAGTGGAGCTGTTAGTTCTCATTTGTATTGCATTTATGCCAAATAATTCAATATGACCTTTAAGAAGATCAGTAACCTTTCCTTTTTTGTGTCTTAAGCATTTCAGCTTTAAAGGATTTCTGCATATTTTCATGAGGTTCAATAGAACTATTAATGTTAGGCCTATAGTAATAAAAAGTTTACATATTTAGGCTCCTAATCTGTGAGGTTAAATTTAGATTATTTGTTTTCCATTCTGCTGTGATGAATACTCTTACATGCTGCAGCAGAGTGAATAACAGTTAGGTGAGATTTTTTCAAGTTTTCACCAACAGCTCTGAAATAGAAATATGCCAGTGAAATTCTGCATGTGAAGGAATGTTTCCTTCTTATGTTCTTTCCTCTATTCAGTGATTTCAAATAGTTATACTATCTATCTATAACAAAATAGGCATCTTGGGGAAAAGAGAGTCTCATGAATCTTGCTTTGTCTTTTCATCAGGTGGAATACCACCCGTGAGATGGATAGTGAATTTTGACCAAGATCTCCTGGATGGTCTGGTATTGGCAGCACAGATAGCAGCTTATTGTCCATATTTGGTAAGAAGGTTTTTTAATATTGTGTGAGTTTTATTCAATTTATTAATGTCAGTGTGTTTGTTTTAGCAATGCTGAGGAGTGCATTGAGTGCAGGCACTGGGGTGTGGCTGTGGTGGAGCTGCAGGTGGAGCTCTGGGTGCTGGGAGCCTGAGGAGAGGGACCTGGCACTGACCCTTTGCCTGGGGAAGGTCTGGGGACCCTGGGTACAGCCAGGTGACCAGAGGGACACGGCAGGAGTGAGGATCCAGCAGGAACGCCCCAGACTTGGACACACTCAGGCTGAGGTGTGGAGAAGCCCAGGGTTTCCTTGGCGTGGGGTCCCTCTTCAGAGGCACCAGCTCGAGGTGTTCTTCTGTTTTTGCACTCAGATTAAATTATTTTAAGGATACAGATGGCTGAGACTCTGCTGTGGGAAACCTGGGGTCGAGATAGTAGGGAAATTCTGTCCGAGAGTGTCAGAGTGGGGTGTGTGGGGAGTCAGGCAGGGCATCCACCACTCACTGCAGCTTCCCACTGCAGGGGCCCTTCAGTCCCAGCTCAGGTGGCTGCCAGTGGCTCCTGGCTGCTTGGACAGGGAAGTTTCCCCAACAGCAACTCTTGGCCTACTGGATCTTTAGAAAGAAAAAAAAACCACCCTAACATTTGGGGGATTATTTCAGTATCAGTTTTTCTTTTTACTGGGTTTATTCTTAACAGGGAATTTCAGTTCAAAATTTAGATCTTACTGATTGCTGAATGAACAAAAATACAAAATCAGTAATTTTGCCTAGTGGAAGGTTGAATTTGATTTCTCTGTCTTGCCTAGATTCCCACTCACTTCATAAAGATGTATACTAATCCAAGAACTCATGAACAGTTTCTGCACAACTCCTTGATACTTGTGAAGGCTCTGCATGCTATCAGTATGGATATGGACATAAAGGTAGGTGATTTTATACTAGTAGCTCTTAACTATATCAATATTTTGATTTTGATTTTTGTATAGTAGTGTTGCATACCCAATTAAGGTGAGATTGTAGTGAAACAGTTTTGTTTCAGGACGTGTTACTATATGATGGAAACCAAAATACTGGTTCCTATTAATAGACTTAATTAGAAGTAATTTCCATAATTCCTTGCTTTGTAGAATCACGTATGCACAACTAGCTGAACATAAATTAATTCAGTTCAGATTTTAGCATCCTAAATCATGCAGTGAAAACTCAAATGGAATTCATTATTAATATTGGAAGGTAATTTAGAAACATGTGTTTAAGAACAAACATCATACACTTAGCCATAAAAATAAATGGTGAAAAAAATGACACGAATGTCTAGTGACAGTTACATGCATCTAACCATGAAGGCCCATGAGAATTCTGTCCCAGGTTTGATGCATGCACAGGTCAGCAGCTTTGGATGCTGGTGAGAGTAGCACTCACTCAAAACCAGCAGCTTCTGGTGTCCATTTTTGGTGGAGGAGTACAGTGTTGATAATTGTTGATAATTTCTTCCATCAAGGATCTGCTTGGGATCTCTTTCATATGTTTAATAAACGTGCTTTGCATCTTCATGGTTTTACTGACCTATGGCTCCAAATTTTCTATGTATGGAGACCTTACATAGGTTAGATATCGTGCCTTTGTTCTTTTTGTTGTCCCCAAACCCAGTTTGCTCCTGCTCCTAGTCTGCATTTCTTTAACTTTGTCCATTTGTGAGTTATTTATATCTCTGGGAGCATATTGGGCTGGCTGGAAGAGCAGAATATGCAGTAGAATAGCCATGGCATTTGAAAGTGTAGGAGGAAACTTTCCGAAGGAGTTAATGGCATTAGGAATCAGAGGTAGAGCTTATTTGTGTGAACAAAGTAGTAGAAAAAGAAGCTCAATTACAGCTTTTTTCCCCCTTTCCATTTGGTTGTGTTATGATTACAGAGTAAGATTAACCCTGCTATTTCCATTTGTATCAGCTGCTGTCTTGCTGTTGTTTCCTGATACAGATCACTCTGTTAGAAATGACATTGCTATGACAAAAAAAATCTACTGTTTCCCATACTTGTGACTGACATGAAGCAAAAAAGTAATCTGGGTATAACCATCAAAACAAAGGTATATTCTGCCTCAGCTTTTATTAAGAAAAAACAGGCAGTTCAGCACATGAAGGCAGAGGCTTGATGTCAGTATGAAAAGGGTGTTGAACACTTCAGATGTGGAAGGAGAATTCTAGGATATTCTCACTACTGTACCTGTTTGATGACTAAATTGTCTGCAATAAATGGGACAATCCACTTCCGTACAGACTAGCAATTTAAACGAAGGTACGCAGTACCAGAAAAAGGAACAGATCTTGGATCTTCAAGGTCTGTATTTTAGTTCAAAAGGTACATTTTACATAGATTTATTGAAATTCATATATACTTTTCTAAGGCTATTGTAGAAACTTCTGAACTATCTTGTTCTGCAGTGATAAAAATGGCAAAATACATGAATCCTTTTGCTGAAATCTCTTAATTCAGGAATTTTCTCATAATCTTGTCTGAAATTTAGCAGGTTAAAATGTTCTAATAGTATTGGCAAAGTTCTTGACTCAGGCAGTCACTGCTTTTGAACTCTCAGGACATTTGCATTAATTAAGAGCACAAGCTGAGAAGTGTTAGGTCTGTTACAGCTGGCATGTTCAATATAAAAATCTAAGAATCTGTAATAATAAAGAAGTTCAATTGTCTTCAAGTCTTCAGCTTCAGGTTTAAATGACACTTTTAATGGAGTTCAAGGCTCTGAAATCCTTTTAAGGATTAAGGTGTAGATTTAAGATGGAGTACTTTTGGCAGGAAATGGTTTCCACTTTCTAATCATGACTTACAATTCAACTCTAGAGTATAAGTGATGGCTTTCTACATGTTTTTAATTCGTGTTTGATATTTTTAAGTTTTAAAATGCTTTGATTTGAAGAAGATTCAGCTCAGAGCCTAAAATAAAGTATTACAAGAGAGGATGGTGGATAGCAGCAACATGCAGGGAATGTACATGACAAAGAGATTAGGATAGAAGGTGCTGTGATTTGAAATAGCCAGTAAAGGAAATTTATGTCACTTTATTATCTATTATTATTAATTTATAATTATTGCTATTGTTTGCTAACACATATTTTTAAAGCAAATATTTACTGACTGTGAATTTTCTGATGAATCTTGTTAGGAAATGATTTTTTGTTTAAATTTAGCTCTTAGAGAAGTACATAAATGGCACAAATGGAGTTTTATGAATTCATCACAGGATAGAATTGTATTTTCTGAGGGAATAAATTCTGATCTAAGTGGAAATGGGTAGAAAGAAGTAGGTGGTGGAAGAAAGTTTTCAACAGACAATCTACTCTGGCATCTTTTCTATCTTAAATGAAAATGTAGGAGGGGTGAAAAGAAGGGGTGAAAAACCACAGCCATATTGGAATAATGGTTACATTCAATAGCCATTACTGAGATAAATGAGTGGAAAAATCAGAATACTTTTCAGTCTTCAAGTTTAAAGCTTTTGGCACAGAAGAAGCTTTTTTACTTTGCATAGTGAATGCATCCTAAAGTTTGAATTTTCAACCAGTGGTGATGGAATGAAATAGAAATATGAGATGAGATGTATGATTACCTCAGTGCATGAAGAGTATAGGAAATTAATCTTCAGAATTACAAGGACGAACTTTATCTAGGATGCCATGGAGAATTGCAGGGGAACTTCAGATCAGTGCCCAGTTATGTACTCACTCTCTTGGAAGGTTAGAGGAGGAACTATGTGAGAACTGCTGGGAGTAGGATGAGCAGCTTGGCTGGGCACAGGGTGAGAGAACTTTACCTTGAAAACTTTAAATAAACTTTAAATTGAAAATAAAAATTAACTCAGATGGTTGAGGTGATAAATATGTCTATACATCTCTCTTGCAACACTAAAGATAGTCCAGAAGAGTAAATGGCTTTTTTCTCCCTTGTTTATACTCTGTGGCAAATAATTCTACCACTCTCCTTAGTGACTTACCCCAATTGCTGAGGACTTAAGTTGGACATGTTTTGCAGCTGCCACTCAAACTCATTTATGTAAATCGAATATTTAACCTGCTATCTTTTTTAAAGCAATTTACAAAAGTATAAAAGTATCTGCAATCAAAACAACTATATTGTTGTTATTTGGAAGGTGAAATTGTCTTCATAAACAGTTGCAAAGTTGCAAAACTGTATGTAGGAGTATTTGGGATGGTATTTTACATAAATTAAAAGATTTTAATTGTTGTTTTTTTTTTAATATATATGTAGTAGAGACGTATGTTTTTCCAGACAGTAAAGTTTCCATGCTTTTTCTGTTCTGCTACATTTAATAAAATTAGCATTTGTTTATGCTGAACCTTTGGGAAAAAACATTGAGCTTAATTTTTACCCTACGTTTGTCATCAGAGCATGTTAGTGGTATTCATTAATTAGGGTTTTTTTTGGTGCAGTGACAAGATTCATATTCATATTAGCCATGAGAATAATGCATTCATTGCAGGTTAGAATAAAATATATGTATAATAAGATTTTTTTTCTTCTTCTTCTTCCTGTCTTTAGATTATCTAGGCAAAATTTTAACTGAATGTCTGGTTATTGTTTTTTGTTTTCAATATTAGGCCACTGATATCTGTGATCCGAACCCTGTCATGATGCTTATTTTGTGTGTCCACCTGTATGACACTCTCCCTCACTACTTACCCAAGAGCACTATAGAATTTGCAGGTGCTCTCCATGCAACTATTGTGAAGCAGGTATTGATACCATTGAATTGAGATTCATAGTAATGCAAGGTTAGAACACTGTGTGTATGTATGTGTTTATATTATGTATAAGCTACAACAAAGAATTAATAGGTTTCTTGTCATTTGGCTAATAGATATAGATTATGAAAATGTGCATTTTCTGTTTTTATTCTCTTCAGTATTGGGATTTCCCTTCTGTTTTTTCCCTATGCTTGAAAGCACATGAAAAAATCTACAAATTTGACAAATCTGAGATGAAAGAGAGGAATAAGAGATTCACAGGCATAGGAGTGCAGTGTACACTGTACTCTCAAAAATGAAGTTTGGATAGTCCATGGGAGATCTACACTCCTTTGGAAGGAAAATTATCTACCCAGTTATTTGAAGTACTTTCTTATTTTGTGATACCCTTAGTTTGTGTTTTGGAACTTACCTGCAGAACACACCTTTATAGTCTAAAAATGAGTAGAAGCAGGCTGATCTTGCTGCTTTTGTTGTGTAGGTGCGCCTGAAGAACCCGAGCAATAACAATTTGGCCTACAACGCTTTTCTTGTGGGAAGAGATGCTCATGATTTCTCTTTACCTAAAGGAAACACTATTACCATTCCTGCTATGTAAGTAATGAATTGTTTGTGTTATTATTTGTGGCATTATGGAAATAGAAACTTACTAATTTAAGAGTGGTGGAACACTAGAAATGTGTTCAATTACAAACAAGGCAAAATTAGGGGGTATAAGGGTCAGGTTTTTCTCCTTAACCTGGAACAAATTTAGAGTAATATTTCAGAGGGACTCTTGCAGTTGAGCTCAATAGAGCTTTAAGAGCAATATATAAGCCTTCAGATCATTACAGGAGTCATCTGTCTCCAATGTACATTTTTTTTCCTATGTATCAAAACTTGATTCACATTTTGTACATCAGTAGTATTACACTGCATCTTTTTGCCCCCATCCTTGCTCCCCACCAAGATGGGTGTGATGTAGTTACTTGTTCATCTTACATGTCTGAGAGACATCTGAGGATTTGAGAGCAGTTTAATTTTGGGAAAGCATCAGGCTATAATTTCTGGTAGCAGAAAGACTCATGGTATATCACCATCTCATTGTTTTTGTTCACTAAGTACATTTTGCTCTTTCTGTGCTATGCAGCTTTATGAATAAATACAGGAATTTCATTAATCCCTGTTTAACTAGTAAAGACAAGAGGGATGTAGTGGTGACTCTGGCTGTCAGTAAGCAGTTTTTAAGTTTATCTGCAAGATATCCATTTACAGATAAAATGGATTAGATATTGTAACAAGGAAAAATAAAGGTCAACATTTGTATGAAAATAAACTGTGAAGGAGAAAAAAATTCAAATAGAGATGGTCAAATTCAAGAAGACTCAACATAAATACAGTGCTCTTTAAGGACAATCAATATGTCAGTATTAAATTACATGCCTATTATAAATATATACAAAGGGAACCACAAATAATGCTATGTTTTTAGCAAGCTGTGAGGCTGATTTGATTTCATTTTCTTTGCAATTACTTCAAATATGAGTTATCATATAAATGTAATCCTTGAAAATACCATGTGTTTCTATGAAAGGTCAATACCATGGCTGTTTTTCACTTCACCTTTAAAATTAAACACCCAGAACAAACCACAAAGCAAAATCAAGACAGAGGAAAATGTGCAGAACCTTGTTGTTGAGCTGCTTGGCATTACATATAGAAACAAATATTTGAAAAAATTGCATAGAAATAAAAACCTGTGGAAATGCCAGTCATGCACAGTAACCTCTGCAGAGTTTATCATAATGTCATGATCATTAAATAAAAAATAAGTTCTTTGAAATTAATAGCTTTCTTAATATTCCGGTGCAAGTGTTTAAAAAACTCCAAGAATTGACAAAACATATGGGAGTCTTGCAGGTTCTTTATGTTAGATCATAATGCTGTAGGTAGGTTTGGAAATTATAGTCGTGTGAATAACATTTTCAGTGTAGCTGAGTGTCTTATGCTGCATATGGCATCATCAGTTCCTGATCTGAGATTCCCACTGTCCAGAGCACTGCACAGTGCCTTGTAGACTTGCAGTCCACAACAGGAATAACATAAACTCCCAAGGTTATGGAACAATTCCATGAGATGAACTTGCCCTCACTTTACATTGACCACGACACAGATTAGTAGAGATAAAAACTAAGCAACTTTGTGGTTTTGCCACAGAGGGCAACAATTCAAATCCAAATTCTCAGCTGTTGCATGAGTCAGAGGGCAAAGACCAGACAGAAAGTGCTGAACACTGCTGTTGCCTGTTCTTCTTATTTGTGACCAGAGCAAACTTCTTAAAACTTGATCCTTAAAGTGAATGTCTCAGGCAGTTGATTCCTCTGGGTGCCTGCATTGGAGCATATTTTTTCTGAACATTTTGAATGGTGAGGTGACCTAGAGGCCTCAGAATCTGGGGGACCCATCAACTCTTCAGTGTCATAAATGGAATTGTCTAGGGGTTCTGCAGTAGGAACTTGAAAGCTGTAAGAGCCAGGTTTACAGAACTTCCAGGATTTCATCATCAATATTTAGAATTGACAACTGGAGACTAACTGCCTTCTTAAGACTAATCTCAAAATCAGAGAGACGTTTTGAGAGCTTCAAAGTGAGAGCTTCAGGCTCTGGAGTTTTCTTATTCTTGCTTCATTGAAGGGCTGATGTAGATAAAGTCTAAATGTGTACTTAGTCTAAACTCTCGTTCTGTGTGGCCTTCTCCAGTTTTCTTCTTAGAGAGAAGTTGTTGCTTATACAAGAGAACTTTGTTTCTTCTCCCTCTTAGTTACTCAGCTTTACTAATTATTTCAAGGGTTTTTTAACTAATTTCTTTCTTCATTGATAATTTGATTAAGACTGTCTAGATCTGCCCCACAAAATGCATAACAGGCTGAATGACTGCTTAACTCAGAAAAACCTATTCAGGTTAAATAAATTGTATCTGTTGTTAACTTAGGGTGATACTCTAATGAAAGAGAAATTCCTGTGCTAGAGTGTGTGTGTGTGTGAAGAAAAATTAAGCTATGTGCTGATGTAAAAAGCAATGAGGATTCAGTATTGTTCTTTATCTAGATAGTTATTTTATTAGAATGTTTTAAGATACTCTTAGACAGAAGATTATACTACAACAAGGTATTTCAGAGGAAACAAATTGCTTTCTTTTCTAGGACCCTTCCCTTACAAAGACTCTGAAATGTGCTGAAATTACATTTCTGAGTAATTTCTGAGCCCTGGTTTTGTGCTTTTTTTCCCATAGGAGACAAGGCTTTGTAAATGTGGAATTCACAATTCGTTTCCTGCATCCTGCTGAAGCAGTGTTGCTACTGATTGCAAACAAAGTTGATGGAATAGATGGTGCCACACTGACATTCTCTCTGAAATCTGAAGTTAAGAGTATTGAACCTCTTGTAAGTTTATGTGTGTATGATTAATATTGTCACAAAAAAAATTTATTCTATACATTATAATCAAACAAATGGAGACTGTGATAAGAATGAAAAAGTGAGTTACCATCAGCATTTGCCTTTGACCTATGAATTTTCAGATTTCTAATATTAGACTATGTACATGCAGCAAGAGCCATGGAGGAATATGTAAGATTCCTAAGGACATGAATTACATTCAGATCCTGAATAAATTGTAACAATTTGCGCTGATTCCTCTGAAAATAAATCTGGAGCCCTTTCAGCCCTTTTCAGTTATTGGAAATTCTTTTATGGGGGTGTTGATGTGCTTCAGCCTAGTGATTTCTGGTGTCACATATAGAGGGACCAAAAGCTTTTGTTAGATGTTTCTGTATTTATTTGTGCTTTTTAACCAGAGACTCTGTAGTTGTCAGGTATGTCCCAGTCAGGGCAGGTAGTCCTGTTTTTGTAATCCACATTCATCAAGCACATCTGGATAGACTTCTGAACTTAGATGGTGTTCATGTGACACTCTCATCTTTTTAGCCTCCCTAAAAGTGTTAGGGCAAGAGAAGGTTGGGGCAAGAGAAAAAATAGAGGACATGTGAAGATAATGAGGAAAAAACAATGATAACTTGATTATTGGTCTTGTGTTTTTGGTTCTCTTTTAGGGTATGATAAAGTGCAGAACCCCATGTTATGAGCTGAAGAAATTTAACCTAAATGTTACTAATCCCTTCAGAACTGATGGCATATTCAGGTAGACAGTGATATAAAGACAGTTCTTTACTGATCATGCTGTTTTATCCACTCTTTTCCATAATTTTTTTCTTATTCTTAAAAATGTAAAACCTGGAGGTTAAATGATAGGGATTTACATTCCCAAAATCATTAAAAGCACTATGAAGTGGAAGCTATCATAATGAATAAAGAAGATAAATAAGCCTTAATTGAAATCCATCTCAGTGTAAGCAGTAAAGCTGGAGCTTTAATCAAACAGAGTTCATGAACCTTGCTTGTATTTTTGTGTTTGGCTGAGGTCCAGCAGAATTAAAAAGAGAAACAAGCCATGTTAATTAATAGCTGGTTATTTTTCCCCAATCTGCTTTATTCTGCTGCTTAAGTTATTAAGCATGCAAAATAAAAAAATGCTTTTGCCTTGGGGCTTGCATCATTATCAGTTAGTCTAATTTTTAATTTGTATTCATCATAGCTGCAACAACTGCAGAGTTATAAATGTTGCTTTCCTTAGTACAAAGGAAATAGATTGTTGTACCCATTTAAAATCTATTTATGTGATCAGACTCCATATTTTGTCTTTAGTCTTTAGAACTAAGCGCTGGTTCATCTCATTCATTTATTTGGAAGAACCATCTTTCAGAACATTTTCAACTTGTTTTTTAATGCAACATGAATATACATGTTGCAGAAGCTGCAAATTAAATTTCTCTTTCCTCCACAGAATAGGATTGGTATATACAAATAGTAATAATAACAGCAACAACAGTAACAATCCTGTAACAGGACTGTTTCCACTGCTCCAAGCCTTGTGTGTAGGAATCATATGACTTTAATTTAAAGCTTCTGTCTTTTATTTTTAAGTTCTTGAGATGGTCAGTGAGGCCAGTCTTACGATTTGGATAAATCCCTTGGAAATTATCAATGAAGGGATGAAGTAATTTAGTTTTATGGAATTGAGTTTTATATAATTCAAAAGCTACTTGACAATTACGTTAAGTCTTTATCAATTTGGGCAACATTTGAACCAGTAATCTAAAGTTAAAATTCTTTGTATCAGGCCTCCAGTGTTTTGAACAATCTAGTGTTTCATCAGGGGGTGTATTATTCACTTGCAAACAACACTAGGAAATGCTAGTTTGATACCAAGGGAGAAGATCTTTTTCAGAAAAACTGGGGTTAAACGAAAACAAGTACTTTTAAAGTATCTTTAATTGAAAATAATAAGCTTCTTTATTGAGTCTGCATTTAAAAGTTAGAATAAATTGAGTTTCATTGTTATTCTCCAAGTTAAAAATGCAGTCATTATGTGTGCTTGTCATACTCCAGGGTAATCTTGCTGGAATCCACACATTTACTCCACGCAGAGAAAGTGTATCAAGGCAGGCAAGCAAAGCAAGAGCAAAAGTTTAGGTAAGTTCCAGATAACAATTTCTAACTATAATATATTGGATCATACACTTCTATTAATTTTACCTGTTTGTGCATGCTTTATGCTACCTGTTGTAAAGAATTACAGTTTAGGATGTGGAAATATCACAGAAGATGCCCAACCAGTCCCTGAGAAGGGGGGGCACCCTGGTCAGCTCTGGGGTGTCATGCTGAGCCTGATGCTCTGTGATGTCCCTTTGGCCACTCCAGCTCAACCACCCTGGCCAGGCTCCCTCACAGGTTCTTGTGACTCTGCTCCCTGGCAGAGCATGGGAAGCTGGAAATTCCTTGACTTAGTGTAAGCACTGCTCAGCAGCAACTAAAATATTAGAGTGTTATCAACATTATTCTCATCCTATTCTAAAACTGTGCCAGCTACTAAGAAAAAAGAATGAATTCTACTCAGCTGAAACCAGGACAGTACTGCAAAAAAAATTATAAACAAATTAAAAAAAAATCTTCAGTAATGCTTTATTTAATAATTTGAAATATTTTCCACAGTTGGGACATGTAGTTTTTAAAGCTCATATAAACATTGAAAATCCTGAAACACTTATTCAAGGATTATTGGGAAATATAAACTACTACCTCATCAATACTGTAGGTTGAATTGTAATTATAGGTATATTCCACAGCCATGTCATGAAATGCAGACTGTTTTTCAAATTACTTTTTTAAAAATAAAAAAAAATTAAAACCAGAAAAATAATGAACATTTTATTATTAAGAAAAAATGTACACATATTTTAACTGGAAATACTTTTCTATAGTGTAATTTATACTACACTTTCTACTAAATTAAAAATGTGTATGATAATTGTTGATATAGAAAAGGATTTTTTAATCATCTTGGATATTTCAGCTTAATTTATCCCCAGACAATCAGTCTAAATAGTGTAATTTTAGTCACACATCCAGATCTCATTCTTACAGAAATTGATTTCAGGGCACCTTCGGTCTTTAGAAATTTCCAGTACTGATTTGTTCTATGTTTAGGTGTTTCTGTCATCTATGATGACAGAAGCCACTTAAATGCCTCCTTTCAGAAGATCTTTTCTTGAATGGAACAAACTTCTGAAATTTGTGTTAAAAAAGTAGTGTGTGTACGTTTCTTGACTGATCAGTAAGAAGATTTTGCCCTCAATCATTTTTATTCTTTTGGTAAATCCAGAAAATGCCGTGTACAAGTTAAGGCAAATTTCTCTAAGTGCTCTGTAAGTGTAAAACAGCTGTGAAGTCAGTGTTTGCCCTTTGGGTAATTGTGTCTGTGAGATTGATGTCAAGACCAAGGCATGCACATGACAACTTCATCATCTCAGCACGACCAGCTGGGCTCAAAGCTCCTTCTGCATCCTCATCCTGTGCCTCCAGATATGTCAGATCCACTTTAAACCTGCCTGTAGGAAGCTTTGCCTGGCAGGTGACCCTTTTACCTCCCAGCTTTGCCCTCTGGCAGTGTCACAGGCACCCAAAAAGGGGTCATTCAGGCTGGAGAGGAGACCAACCCTTCTGCCATTGTGATGTGGGTCCATCACAGTGTGACTGGAATGATCCCAGCCTGGAGCTGAGCCTGAGGAACTCCTATGTCCTTGCTGGGACACAGCACTGTATAAGCCCAAACTCTAAAAGTAGCCCATGTCCTTCAGCGGTTTCAGCCAAGACTTCTTTATTTATGCAGAACTGGATGGTGTTTGGTAAGAAGCACAGATTTTTTTTTTTTTTTTTTTTTTTTCTCCATTTTACATAGTTTTTTTTCTG